>JAFIRS010007046.1:0-28873 GCA_018342105.1 Gonioctena quinquepunctata | reverse complement strand
TGTAACGGGATGAAGGGATAATTTGGTTACGGGATAACGAAAAACGGGATGAAGGGAAAAAGAGATAACGGAAAGCGGTCGGATTCAAAGGCATAATGTAGATGGAACAACACAAAAAACATAGGAAAAAATAAATTCTTCGCGGACGAGAGTTTTCAGGAAAAAAAATTCACGGGATATAGACATTTGGACAGGACAATGTCTGTCGGATCAGCTAGTATTGAATATAAATGATTATTTCAGCAGTCCATGTATGTCTGTATTTATGAATGTTTCACCGTAGCCCCTAAATAGTCCAGTCAGCAGGGCTTTTTTTCTGCATAAGGTTACAGTAGCGATTCTTTTTCTACATGATAGGAGGTTCGGTCCTGAGTATAGCTCTGAGTTGGCGCGGGGCACGGGGAAATGATGTTAGCGGCCATCTTCAAACACGTATTTTGTCGTATATCTCCTAAACGGTTTGCCGGGCGCGAAAAATGAAGTTTTTTTATAGAATTAAAGTTATTTCATTGTTTAGATAATGTTTTCAGTTGTAATATCACAAGAGAGTGAGAATGAAGTGAAAATAATTGGACAGATTTTCGAAAACTTGTTACCAGGCAACCCAACGGGCTCGAGTGGCTATTGCCAAATGGCAACAAGTTTGAGAAAGAAATCTGGAGAATTTTTTTCTACTTTATCGAACTCTCGTGAGGTTTTCTATAGATTAATTTTTGTTACGATCATAAACATATTCCCTCCTTAAATGAAAATGTACTGAACCGGTTTGTTTAAATTTTCTCATTTTAGCAGATTGATGAAAGATATCAAATCAAAAATTTTGTCAGACAAAAAAAAAAGAATACCCAAATTATTCCCCGCTTTTCCCAGGTAGAATCCCCACTACAATAATGTTTTGTTTGGGCCCAAAAACGTACATAAATGTTTGAATTGAAAGTTTCCATTGGTTTCTGGAAAGGGAAGTAATCCGAAAAAAAAAATTCATGCGAGTTTTTGAGTCATTGGAACGCATTTTTTTGGGGAAATTACTCAAAAAACACAGTAAAAAATTGTCTATACATTTTATTCTCGCTTATTTTTCAATCTACATTTTTTTCACAGTAGCCAAACAAAAATTCTTAAACGGGAGGAAAGGAACATGAACATGGAAGGAAACCCAAAAGGAGCAGAGAGTTTTCCCAAAGGAGTTTGTTGTTAAAAAGGGAAAAACATTCTCAATTAAAAACTGAATAGAAATATTTTTTTTGTGAATTAAAAAATCCACGATGAAAATGAAGTTATTTTTTTTGGGAAGTCTAACAGAAAACAACTATTTCCCCAAACCACGCGGGACATCTAATAGAATTCTCAAAAAAAATCGAAATTGTTGTAAAATGAAAAGTCATAGGCAGAATTAAAAATTGGGGGGGCCGCTGAAAGGGGAATGACTTTTTTAAAATCGGTCAGGCACTTGATGCTACAATATGGCACTACCCCCCAAATGTCAATTGACCTGTTCCGTGCATTTTCCCCGTTATATGTGAAAAATTTTCGTTTGGCTATTCACTGTGCAAAAATAATTATAGCTGGGAAAAAAAGTTTGAGAACAAATTTTCTTTATAACTTTGAGTATAACTATTTTTCGCGTAGGATCAATTGTTTTTTAGTTATACGCAAAAAAAGCATGCGTTCCAACTTTGACTCAAAAACTCGCATGAATATTGATTTTACAAAAGAAAATATTCAAACATAATGAAAAATTATTTACAAAAAAGATCTTTACTTTTCGCATCCCATTTTGAAGAATGAGGTGTCGATCGATTCGTTATCTTATATGAATGAAATCAATAGATAGATAGATAGATAGATAGATAGTTTATTTCACCACGTTACAGAATAGAATGTTTGTGGCAAGTGAAAAAATAGCATAAAAGTAGCATAAAAGTTATAAAATAGTATAAAAGTAATGATCAAATTGAACAATTAAAATAGTATAAAATGATCAGATTAACAATTAAAATGGTATAAAAACAAGCAAAAAACAAGTACAAAAAAAATAAAAACATAGATGACATTATAAACATTTAAAATGATTCACGTATTTTTTTTGACAGAATAGAAGCAAAAAAAATCAAAAGATAATTTTTTTATTGTTTTTGAATTTGGACATACTAAAATTTTAAAATTATCGGGAAGATAGTTGTAGAGGTTGAAACAGAGTATTCTTTTGTGATTTACTCAAACGATGGGTTTGTTCGAATTTTTTACAAGTCTGGTATCATAGTCATGAGGTCTGATTGCTTAATTAATAAAGTTGATTTTTTTAATTTCTATAGAACGTTGTACAAAATAATGTGGGTAACGGCATTATTCTCAATTTCAAAAAAAGAGGTTGAAATGATCTCAAAACCAAATTTGTTATTATTCTGATAGCTTTTTCCAATTTAAAAATTTTTATAGCCCAGTTGAGTTGCCCCAGAGTATAACACCATAGCTAATGTAAGAGTGGAAGAGGAAATATGTTATTGTCAATGTATCAAACTTGTTACATTTTTTTAGCTGACGCAAAAAAGTGTTCTTGATAGTTTTTGCTCAATTGGTTAATATGACAGGTCCGGAATATATCGACAACAATCCCTAATTTAACGCTATCTGCACTTGATGTAGCGGCAAAATTTGTTGAAAACTGTAACTGTTGCTTTATCTGATTTGTTTGAGTCGATTTGTCACGAACCAACTTCCTTCGACTTCATTTGATATTCTAGATAGTTCAATCCTTTGCCAGAGTAAATAAATGTGTTCATCGGCAAACAAAACAGATTTATTGGATGCATGAATTACTGATGTCATTTACATAAATTGAGAACAGAAGTGGTCCCAATACTGACCTTGGAGAACACCATGTTTAACGTTTAAAATTCGAAATAAATTGCTACTGACTGCTTGATATCTTTTCGACAAATATGATTTTATGAGGGATAGAGATACTCCCTGATGCCATGATAATATAGTTTCTCCAAAATATGTCGGGAGACGCAGTCAAACCCTTGGAGAGGTCCAGAGCGAATAGCTGGATTACCTTGCTCGAGATTGTCGAAACTTCACCCACCACATTGGAGAACTGCCTCTGTCGTAGAGCGGTCCTTGAAAACCAAACTGGGATTCGTTGAATAATTTATATTTTTTAAAATATGCGTAAGACGTTGTTCAATAATAATCTCAATTATTTTGCTAAAATGGATATTATTGAAATGGGACCATTTGTTAACAAGAGAACTGTCACCGTTTTTTTTAATAAGGGAATAACTTTTGATAGCAAATGATCAGGAAAAATACCGCTTGTGAATATTAAATTCATCAATTCAGAAAGAGGCTGCAACAATATCTCGGAGGTCCTTTAATGATACATATTTGTTCATAGGCGTCTAAGCATTTGGAATTTTTGGTGACTTGATTGCATTTTAACGTCTTTTCAGTCACGTGCCCAGAAAAAAAAACTGCAGGGTTTGGAAAATTTCTGAAAATTCAGTAAATCCGCTTTGCTTACCGTTGGAAGAGATTGAATGATATTTCCAGCAATGTTAACACAAAAGTCATTGAAATGTTCAGGAGATACATCAGATGAGTTTCTTATTATTGTTTTGTTTCTCTCAAAATTTATTTTTGCCAACATGCTTTCCCTTATTTCCCGCCGAATGAATATAATTGTCATGATTTCTTAGCATTTTTAAGCTGGGCAAAAAATTTTTCTTCGCAATAAAAACCCTTGGTTCTTTAGTTATATCGGTACAAGTTTCAAAATTTGACAAAGACTTTCTCATACTTTTTAGGGATTCATCAACCACATAGCTGGTCCTTTCCGTTCTTTGAGTTGTATGTTTTTATTGGAAATTTTTTTTTGACCAAATCACTTAAGTATTTACAAATGGGAAGATAAAAAGTTCAACATCAATAATTGTTTTGTTGAAACCCCACTTACATTTGATAGAGCATCTTTCAGCTTCATTAATCCATTTTGGGTTACTTTTCGAGCTTTTTTTCATTTGAGCTCTCTGGGTTTCCTCGATTATAATATACTGGGCGCGATGATCGGAAAGCGGGTTCAAAAAAACTCCGCTTTTGATGGATTTACATGAAAAAGTGGGGGTCTCTGAATTTCTTTGTCTGCTATCGTATCTAGTGGAATATCGAATGAGAGAGGAGAAAATTCTGTGTTCATAAATATAGTACAATGAAAAATATAAATAAAAAAAATATACCAAGAAAAACTTGTATACTATATTACTTCCTTTTAGCGGCAGTTTTATCAATCTGTTAAAACAACAGAACACGAACCCTACCTTTTTTCGTGTTTCTGTTTCTATAGATAGACATTGATTTTAAATCTCAATAAGAGAGCCTTGTCACATCTTCGCCTGGTCGATCATTTATGGGTGTAAGTAGAGTATAGGGACAGAACACTTCCCTGGAATACATTTAATCGACTACATGTGCGATATGGAAGAATGCGGCCGAGCAAGTCTAGTTCTCTTATCGTGCTTTCTCTATTAGGTTTCAGAGTATATGTGGAAATATCACTGACTGATATACCCACCGCCTCATCCCAATATTTGCAAAAATATCTCACGAGGAACGCCGTTATTTCCAATTCATGCGTATACAACCTTCGTTAACACGCCAATTGGAAAAATCTTGAAATCTCCCCGAACCAAAAGCAATGGCGATATATTCAGCTCTGGTGAAGATTGAGATATTTACACACCCATGAAGTAAAACTCACCATGAATTTATTTTATTTCCATATGTCCAAATTGTGAGATTCTCCAGGAAAAATTTCGTTTTCATAACCTCGCACATTTGTTTTTTTTTCAGCTCCTGTGGTTGTAAACCACTAACCAATAAATTCAACATTTGATGAACATTTTTTTTTCAGGTACCATAGAAGATAACCAGAAGTTCCGGAGAAATTTTTTCGAACTTTATTATACCGGAACAGAATTAAGAAGCATCTATCAAAGACTACTCAAAAGCTGATCAATGGGAGGTTGGGTCTCTCAATTTACTTCCTCGATTAGTTCTTTGCGTGTAGTATTGACAATGTTTCAAGAACTTTTTCGTTTTTCACGGATATTATCGAGTTGAACGATGTTAGTTTTTTTTTTGGAAGTCATTACATGAATGGAAAGAATTTTGTGGGACCCTTACAATGATATCAGTATGAAGTATGTATACATTTACATACAGGTTCAGATATTATTGGTACATTCAGATCTTCCTTTTAATTTCATCCAGTCAACTTGTGGACCTTTTCTCTGGACCGTTCTGAAGGAGAACTTCCAATCAGATTTTAAAAAAAAAAAATTAGGAACATTTCGTCTTGGAAAATTAATCTACAAATACGTGTTTTTTCGTAACTTTTTAAACCTTCAATTTCTATCCAATGGAACCAATTGACTGTCTGAATCAGAGAACAACGATGGCTATTAATCATCCAACATTGAAATTTCACCATAACTTGAAAAGAGTGAATTTATCAGATGTATTTGTCAAAGGTTTATTCCGTTTTTTTTTATCATGCAATATATGAGATATCTAATTTAAGACTTGTGATTCTCATACAGGGTGTTATGTAATAAGTGTTCATTTACAGGTCAATTCCTCAGTTACATAAATTGAAAAGTATATGGCTTCCCAAAGCCTTCATTTTTATATACAGGGTTAAAATTTATTTTTATTTTGGTTTTTTCGTTAATAATTTTTTAAATAATGTCGATATTTGGACAAACATTGGTATTTGGAGATTTTTCTATAAGAAATTCAAATTTGATCTTAGTTTGTAATAATTGTAGGGCCCGCCTACGGTCTTTTCTTTTGGGGAAAGTCCAACTTTGTTCAATTATGTATCACATTTTCTGAAGAAAAACGTTTCCCCTCTATCATTTTACGTGAAAAAAGTCCAACAAGCAGCTTTTTCTAGATATTTTGATTTAAATTATTCGATGCATCCAATCTTTTTTTTTATTTACAGCAGCGCATCAACTCAATTATTGCGCCAAGTAGGTTAATATGTTACAGATATGATACGTATATACACACAATACATATATAAATATATACGTGTGGTATATTTTCATCATAATTTTTATATTCTATTATAAATATTTATTTGATGTAGATAAGATATTGTTTGTGGACAGCCTATCCTAAGATGTTCCTTTCTGGGAATATCGAATGTTTTCTTGGGTTTCTATATCTTGGCACCTTTGAGCACATGTTTAGTGGGCCATTTTGACGTTGTCGCACTTCGTTGTTCGGTGCGGGCATTGATATTCTTGAGAATTTGTATGTCCGATAGGAGGCGGGATAATGTAGTCTGATGTCTTCTATTTTTTGGGGTACTGCCAGGGTCTCACGTTGTTTTACTTCTCAAGTTTCGAGTCGATTGTTCCCATCTGCTCTGCCATTCTTCAGGATGATGTTTCTCATATGTTTTTGTATCTGATAGTTCTGATCGTCTGACTGGATGAGATTGTGGATTTGATATTAAAGCGTGCGGCTGCTTGCTTTCTCGTTCCTTGATCCTGTGGGAAGGGACCCCAAACTTCACTTTTTTCCATTATCTCGATGTTATGGGTTCGTTTTTGAGGAGAAGGATAGGGTTTTGGTATATCTGTTGGATGCTTTCAACTCACTTGAAATCTTATATAATTATATATTTATCTGTTGTCGCTCAGGAAACTAATTTTATATTCCGTAGAGTTCCCTGTGCAGTGCTCGTATATTTGGGCATTTTAAGTAGAGGGTAGAGTTATGTAACTACAGCAACGCCAACCCTTGTTCTGTTTTTTGGCAGTCGGTGTATAGGTGGATAAAATGTTCATCCATGTTCAGCCGTTGATGAAAAGATTAATATCATTTCTGGGTTGGTTTCTTTTTTTTTTGAAGGAGGTCAAGCATAAGTCACTTTTGGAAATTGATGAGCCAAAGGGAGGGAAAGTTTCATTTGTGAGAATATGGGAGGAATAGATATAGTTCATCAAGGATCACGTTGATTCTCTGATAGAAGGTGGACAGAGTGGAAGTTTCTGAATATATCCATGAAGCGATTGGAATAACGTTATCATGGGTGGGATGGTTTGGGGGCGGGTTGCACTGGCATATGATAACTCAAATATTTTCTGCGAAGATTCGTGGGGTTCACCACTTCAAACAGATACTTTCATTGGACTAGTGCGGTGGCTCCAAGGCAATACAAGTGCAGAGTTATGGATTGGACAAGGAGAAGAAACTGATGTAGTGGCAGAGCTGTATGCATAGGCAAAATCTATTTTGGATCGAACAGGGTTTTATATAATCTAATGAGTTGGTTGAATCAGCCCCCACGGGTTTGCTCAATAGTTTGAGCATATTATCCTTTTGGCTTTTATTTAACTTAATTGCGATTCCAGCTCAGGTTTTATCGAATATCATCCCTAAAATTTTTGCATCTCAACATATTCGAGTGGTTGGTTATATAATTTCAATTCTGGGTAGTCCGTTGTCGGTCTCTTTGAAAACATAATCATTTCTTTTTGCGTCGAAAATCTAAAGCCTGTTTCGTTGCCCCAATTTGCAAACCATTCAATTGCTTTTGGAGGGTTTTCCCTAGATTCTGTATTTTTCCCTTGTATACAGGATCTATCATCAGCAACAGTCTCGCTTTCGCGGGGGGTTCAATGTATTCCAAATATCGTTGATAGCGACCCAGGAATAAATGGCCTGATGGTTGATCCCTGTGGTATCCTTCTCTTGGGGATATTTGGTGGATAGTTCGCCGTTTGTCTAACCTGGAAGGTTCTTTTGCGGGAGTTGCGATGAATCCAACATAGTCCCTGTTGTCCCAATTCACAAGTTTTTTTAGAATATAATGCTTCCTCAGTGTCGAATGCTTTTCTAATATCGAAAAGTATCGCTATGCTTTCCCTTTTCGCAAATGCTTCTTTTACTTCGATTCCAAGTCTATGACATTATCGATTGTGGATCGTTGCTTTCTGAAACCCTTGTTCTTTACACAAGAGGTTTGTGTATCTGGCACCATAATAGTCTTCTGTTAAGGTTTTTTTCCCAAAATTGCATATACAGCTGGTGAGCGATATTGGGCGATATGATTCTGGATCAGATCTGCATTTGGTGGTCTTCGGGATGGGTATGACATTGCTTGCTCCATGTGGTGGGAAATTTTCCCGCTCATCCAAATATAATTCAAAATTTGAAGAGTTCCATGCCATTTTGCGGAGATTTTGAAGGAATATAATCGGAATATCATCTGGACCCTAGTGTTCTTCTGCTTCGGAATCTTCATTGAGTTGTTTATAGATATAGCTGTATTCAAGGGGAATCGTCATTGGGAACTATTATAATTGGATGATTTGTCTCTTCCAAGGTTTTTTCTCTGAAGGCTGGGTCGATATTTTCGTACTTGAGTGTGTATTATAGAAGTTTGCGAAATAGTTGGCTATATCACTGGTGATGTTATAATTTTCCATTATGGTTTAGAGAGTGTATGCCGTTATATACATTTTCCCAGATATCCTTTTGATTTTGTTCCAGATTTCGGTAACTGGTGTTGATGAGTTGATACTTGAAACATAAGTTTCTCCAGGAGGCTTGTTTGCTCTGCTTGAGAATATATCTTTTCTGGCTCTAAGATTTTTGAGGCAATAAATTTTCTTGTGTTTTGTTCCGTTTGTACCTGTTGATGCGTTTTGCTCTGTTTGATAGCATCTCTGATTCGTCATTCCACCACGGACGGGTGGATGTCTTTTATATGGGATGTTTTCTTATGGCGATTTCTGCTGCATTCAGTATGGTTTTGGAAGCTCCTCCAAAGAGCATCAGCATTTTTCATCTAGAATTGTAAAGGGGTGAAGTTCGTTCGATATGTTCCGGAAAAGGTTCAGTTTGCATTTTTTAATTATTTTGTATGGGTTCATTTGATCAAAGTTTCCTTGGGTGTAGATGACTTTATTGGAAAGTGATCGCTGCTGTATAGAAAGGCAGAACTTCCTGACATGCATGGAGAGTGACGGGTCACACATGGTCAAATCTAGGGCTGATGTGTTTCCGTCGAAAGAGTGGAATCGTGTGTGTTGTCCTCGTCAGTAATGTTAGGTGGTATGACTCCACTATTGTGTCCTCTTGTGTTGGTATCAGAGCTTCCCCAGATGACGTTGTGTCCGTTGAAGTTCCTTGATCAGTCGAGGCGGAGGTATTTGTCTTAATAAGTTATGTAACTCGTTGAAAGATACACTCTGATTTGGAGGAATGTAAATACGAGATATTGATTTTTCGAGGAGATTCACGATGCAGCTACAGCTTCGAGTGTTGTATCTAAGAGGATAGAGTGTGATTCAATTATGGATATGTATAAAGCAACTCCCCACTAGCCTTTTCGTAGGTTTGTCTATTCTTGAAGAATCCGTTGAAGTTTCGGAGGTTATGTTCTTTGTTGTTGCGAAAATGGGTTTCCTGAAGGCAGATTATATGTGGAGTGTGTTCTGAAATAAGAATTTGGAGCATTTCAGATGTCTGTAGTGGCCGTTTTTTCCACTGAATAATATTTCCGATAGGCATTGGTCTAGTTGATATCTTGTGAAGAGTCGCTTTCGCCTTCGGAGGTTTGCGTTTCTAGGTGGTTCCGCAATTTCTTCCGCAGTTTAGTGCTACGAGATTTATTGCTACGTTCCTTGATGTATGGGTACCTTTTTTTTCAAGCATATTGCAGAGGGATAGTAGCTCTTTGATATAAGTGGAGTGCAATACTGACTGGATCTGATGAGCCATATGCATTTTCGAAAAGATCTACGACTTGGTGGAAGCTCATAATGAAGGGGGGGTTCTGGGAGTCGATGAAATCTTTGGCTGGCAATATCAGGTTTTCTGTAGTGGTTTGTTTGCTAGTGTTTATCGAGTGTTTGGATTTTTTTGCTGTTCTTATAGGGTTGGGTTTGGCAAATATTATAGGTGTTTGGTTCAAGTTGGGATCTATGGGTGGAGTCAATATATCAGATAAAGTCCTTTTCGAGTGAGATTGCGTGGGAGTTTCGGGGGTAGCGTTGTCAGCTATATCTGGAGTTTCATTTATGAGTTCTGTGGTTATCGAGTTATCCAGGTCTTCTCCTTGAGTGGGTGGGTCGTTGTTGATTTCAGTTTCTTCGTTTTGGGAAAAGTTACACTGAGCTGCTATATGTCCTGGTTGTTTGCATTTGTAGCAGGACATATCGTCTCTTGAGAAAAATATGCGGTACGAGGTGTTTTCGGAGGTTATGAGAATAGAGTCAGGGATTGTGATATTTCCAGGGGGAGCAATATATACCTGTCTCCGGAAACTCAGTATGTGGCTGTATTCTGGATTGTTAACACCTATTCTGAGGAACGTTATTGGCGATACGCATTTGAGACCCAGTTTGATGAGTTCGTCTTCAAGGATATGGTGTGGTATTGTTGGTGACACATTGGACATGACTAGTCGTATTGCTGGAGTTACCAGTTTACGAGCGTGTATGGTTTGCTCATTTATTTGTATGGATCCATGTTGGTTCATGAAAATTTCAACTTGATTTTTATCATGGAGATATATGCAGATTCTATTATTAGCTATTTTAGATGTGAAGATGATGTTTCTGGGGCCGACTATAGTTCCTAGGGCAAATATGTATTCTTGAAGTTTGATTCCGTCGGCTGAGTTGAATATTATTGCTTGTTTTTTTGAAGGAAATTGGAATTGTGCTACTGCAGAAGAGTATAATTTTGGATTGTTTTTTTTATTTGGTGTGGTAGTTGAGATGTTTCGTGAGCCCCTGTAGTCAGGAGCTCCATTCGGATTTTCAATCATATTTTTATTTTGTGCTTCGATTTCATTGGGAAATTGTTCTCAGTGCGGTCCTGTCTGTTGGTAGTGCGCCTTTCAGCGCCGGCACTCTGAACAGTGTTCTCGTGTTTTTCCTTTGTGTATTTGGAGGTGAGCACGAGGTACAATATACTTAAGCAAGTAGTTATTTGATGAATTCTGCTTTACTTACAGTTGTATATTGAATGTTGGCTAACTTGAGATTCACACACTTCAGTGTTGAATTTTTAAACTTTTGGTAAATGATCTTTTATGAACTTTTAGCAGGAGCTGATAATCGATACGTCTATATGGTACCAGCGATCAGGTCCGGCCTCCGCATCCAATCTTCTTCTCATTATTTGCGATCTCTTTGAAAATGAAAGTAGTTAAATAGTTTTCTTTATAATTATTGTGATTATTTGTTGGAAAATGAACTACTCCACCATTGCAGAGTATGCTGACATACATTTTACATACGGACTTGCTAACGGAAATGCATATGAGGCTAGACGTTTGTATCAGGAGCGTTATCCGTTATTCAAAAATGTTTTCAAGAATTCACACTTGGTTTAGGGAATGAGGAAGCTTTGAGAAAGCTAGTCATCTGTCGAGTGCGCATTGGACGGTGAGAAACCCAGAAACCGAGGAAGCAGTTTTTAATCTGGTAGGACAACACCCGGAAACAAGCTCCAGAAAAATAGCGCTGACGTTAAACATTTCTCATGTTCTGGTATAGAAAATTTTAATTGATAATTCGTTATATCCCTAACATATTCAGAGAGTTCAGGCACTCTCTCGTACATAAAACTATCTGGCAAATACATATTGGAAAAACTGTTATTGAAAACATATATTTACACTACCAATTTAACCGATCATTACACAATTATGCTTTCCATAAAAATACAGTCAATCTCACTGAATCCATGCACAATTAACACCGAAACATCTATTATTTTTATAAATCAAAATAAAGTGAAAACATTTCTTGAAAAAGAGGAATGGACTGATATCTTGACATCAAATGACCCAGAACATGCTTACAACCTATTTATTGACAAAATTAAAACATATAATCTTTTATCCACTCAAACTAAATCCATAAAACTTTAAAAAAAAAAACTGAAACCTTGGATGACTACAGGTCTTTTAACATCAATCAGATTCAGAGACAACCTGAAGAAAACATTAAATAGACGGTATACCGAAGAACTGAATAAAGAATACAAAAATTACAGAAACTATCTTAACAATCTAATTAAAACTCATAAGAATCATTACATAAATAAGATTCACGACGCCCAACAGAATTATCGGAAAATTTGACAAAATTCAAATGAAATGATGAACAATAACTTGAAACAAAAAGATAAATATAATATTACAAATGAAAGTGGACAATTAATTGTTGATGATAAGGAAAAATCAGATTACTTTAATAATTTCTTTGCAAATATAGGACAACAGATGGCAAGGAAAATTGATAAACGTGACACTATCCCGGAAATTTAATGTAATATTGTAAATTCTTTTTTTGTAAGCCCAGTATCAAGAAATGAAATTATTAAAATAATATCTACTTTGAAAAACAATAGCTCTCCAGGTCCTGACAGTATAACGGCGCAATTTATAAAAAAACACAATTTACTTCTATGGAGTCCTCTTTGTCATATTATTAATTTATGCTTCGTAAGGGGTAATATACCAGCTGCTTTCAAAGAGTCTATAACCACCCCAGTTTTCAAAACTGGTGACAGAAAACTTACAACGAATTACAGACCAATAACTATTATTAATAATTTTGCTAAGGTTTTCGAAAAGTGTTCGAAAAATAGACTGATTGATTTTTTGGAGAGAAATAATATCTTATTTGAAGGCCAATTTGGTTTCAGAGAACACATATCAACTGAAAATGCAATATTCCAACTGATCAACAGTATATGGAAAAACTTTAATGACAAAAAAAAGTGCTTGACGGTTTTCTTAGATTTGGCTAAAGCCTTTGATACTGTCAATCATCAAATTCTCCTGAAACGTCTAGAAACTATAGGAGTTAGAGGAATTACACTAGATCTAATCAAAAACTACATATCTGACAGACATCAAAAGGTTAAAATAAACAGTCTTCACAGCGATCCACTACCTATCACCATGGGCGTCCCACAGGGTACAGTATTGGGTCCAATCTTATTTTTGATTTATATCAACAGTCTTTATAAACTTTTGAACATCAATTGCAGGATAATATCTTACGCGGACGACACTGCTCTTTTGTTTGAAGGAAACTCCTGGGATGAAGTCTATAAGAAAGCTGAAACAGGGCTCAAATATGTTATCTCTTGGTTGAATATGAGCCTTCTGAGTCTGAATCTAGAAAAAACAGAATTTATTGCATTTACCACAACAAAAAAAGATCAGCCCTTGAATAACATACTCACTATTCATAAACATCTCTGCCGATTGCCAACGCAGTGTTCATGTCAAAAAATTAAAAAAGTTGACAACATAAAGTATTTGGGTATTTATGTGGACCAACACCTGCGATGGGAAGAACACGCAGATAATACAGTTAAAAGACTTAATAAGTTAGTCTATAAATTCTATCAACTTAGAAATCTTAATAATAAACTCCTACTTATGATTTACAACTCACTTGCTGAATCCATATTGAGATATTGCATCATTATATGGGGTGGTCTTAGTAAAACATTATTACACGTTCTTGAAGTTATACAAAATACTATATTAAAAATAATTGTTAAGAAAAATAGAAAATACTCAACTGAAGACCTTTACAAAGAATCTGGCTAATTTGAAGTGAGAAAACTATATACCTACCTAATATGTATGCAAAACAATCACATCTCTCATATAACCCATATATACAACACACGTGCTAAATCTGAATAGAAAACAAATGCTCCTCTCTGTAGACTAACCCACACGCAGAGATTCAAATCATACTTTGGGCCAAAACTGTTAAACCTAGTCCCTATAGATATCAGAATCATCCCTAATAAATTCAAAATGAAATAACACCCTACTCTCTCTCCCTCATTACAACAAATTTGATCTTCACATTGTATATAACTCTTTTTTTCTTCTCAAATTTTCATTCAATCAAAATATATGTATAAACTTTACAACTTCAGGCTGATGACTACAACACAAGCTTTGCTTGGGTAGATCAGCCTGGAACATAATCTGTAATTCATAATTTTTTTTCTAGTTTTAGTTATGAATTGATATTGTAGATGAAACTTATACTTACCTGAATAAATTTACTTACTCACTTACTTACTTTACTTTCCGTTACGTATCAACTTCTGTCGTTGGTTTCTCCAATGCCTTATTCAAAATCCTTAATTTGAAAATCAAATCCTGTTTACCGACGGAGCAAATTTCTCACGCAACGCTATACGAAATTTTCACAACAATCATTTGTGGTCAGAGGAAAACCCCCATGCGAAACAGGAAACACATTTCCAAGAACAGTTCTCTCTTAACGTAGGTGCCTTCTTTATTCCGAGAAGATCAAACGGAGAGAGATATCGTCATTCTCTTGAAGAAGATTTGCCTCTTTTTCTGAAAGATGTGCCGCTTAGACAACGAAATGAAATCCAAGCGCAAGAATTTTTAGATCAAACTTTCGGCAACCGGTGGATAGGTCGAGGAGGGCCTCAACCTGTAGTACTTCTAAGTTTATTTCTCAGAGTAACACGTTTATTTGCGTGCTCCGTAAATTCGGCGATTTTGTTTAAGTATACCTCACCAAAAATTTGAAGTTTTATACCAACATAAAGAGGAAAGAATGGCTTATCGTTTATCCTTAAAGTGTTTTTCCACTAACACCAAATCTATTAAGAAGAACTTTAATTGGTGGAATTCCGTGATCGAATTCAGTGTTGTTTTTATCATGAGTGTGTTATCTCCAGTTGAAAAAAGAAGGGAAACAATTCTTCTTTTTCCGTTCTATCTGTGTAAAAACTGTGTGACTCGATTCTAACTTGATTCTTAAGTGTTTTTTCCCATCATCCAAAATTAAAGGAGCAAATAGTGTAGATAAGGTAATCTAAATAAAAATTCGTTAACCAGTGCCGTAGACCTCAAAGGAGTAAAATATATTCGATCTGCAAATCATGACGAACTTCGAATGTTGTAAATCTAAAACTTTCCCTAACTCTTATTATATATGCATAATATGCTTCAAAGTCTATCACAAGAGTTGTGCCTTAAAAAACAAAAACAACTTCACCTTTGTGAAGGACTTCCAGTTAAAGTGCTGTGTTCCTGATCAATTTGACTTCGATAGGAGCATCTTAGAGCAAACTGTTAGTGAACTGGAAGAAAGCAGTATAATGAAAGATACTCACATAGAAAAGTTGTTACGTAAAAATGAACTATTTTTGAACGAAGTTACCCAACGGGAAGAAGAATTGATTGAAACTATTAGGCAACAAGAAGAACTGATCACAAGGGCTAATAGTGAGATTTATTCGCTGAAGAAACTACTAGAGAAACCTTGTAATACCACTGAAACAAAGTCCACTCAAACAGTAAAAAATTCGAAAATCGCCTCGACCCAGTCAACTATATTCACCCGTGAAGCAACAGTGCAAACAATTGACATCTCAAATGTTACCGATTATCCAGCTGAAACTAAGAAGAAAGAAGCGACGAAGATTGTTGGAGCTATATCAAAAGCTTATCCCGATGTGAAGATCAGTGAGTTTAACCCGACCCCAAAAATTCTTATTTTATGTGATGAGTTAGGTTATGGCTTAGGAAAATCCATTTCCAAGTTCATTGGTAATGAGTTCTCCATAGAAACACTCATTAAACCAGGGGCCTATTTCGTTAATGTTATCGAAGACATTATTAATCTGTCGACAAATTTTGGTCTCAATGACTACATAATTGTTCTTGCCGGCTCAAATGATTTTCATGCTAAAAAATTTCCGTTATTCAGAGAAATCAACAGTAAGGCTAAATGTAGTAGTCATACGAATATCATATTCTCTTCTGTACCTTATGGTAATCATGTAGAACTTAATGATTTTATTTACAAATTCAACCTCAAATTAAATGATTATTCACATAAATTAAATTATTATGCCGAAGGTGATATCTCTTTTTTTGACTTGAATAATGTTAAAGGCTCGATGATAAGCAGAAAAGAAATTGTAAAAATTTTTTTGAATATTATACTGAGAAAGAAACAAGTAAAAAATTTGAAATTTGTCTCAGTCGAGAACGTTATCACCGATCCTTTTTTAGACCCTTCTTTGAAGAGACTAGTGAAAGTCTAATAGAAGAATGAAAATCTAGTACTGTTAAATTAAAGGAAAAATCCAGTCCTATTAGTTCATTCGAAAACCTTAATAATGGTATTCAACACTCAGACTGTAAATCCCTTACCTTAGTTTTAATGAATATTCAGTCTCTACGTAATAAAATTGACGAACTTTATTTATTTCTGAATGACATCAAATTCCCACAATAGTCTTGCTTACTGAACATTGGTGTAATAAGATGGAACCAATTAGCATTCCTGGCTACACTGAAATCTCAAGATACTCCAGAAACTGTTCCAATCATGGCGGAACTGTAATACTGATTAGAAACTCAGCTCTCACTGATTTGACCTTTATCCAAGTTGACAAGTTCCAAGGTCTGTCCGAAGACAAAACATTTGAGTTTTCTGTATGCCACTGCAAAAAACTTAATTTATATATTTTATGTGTCTACCGTTCACCTTCTGCTGATGTGAATATTTTTTTCAATAATCTCAACTCTCTGTTATCTGAATTATCTGTTAACTCATCTTTAATATTGACTGGCGATTTCAACATAAATTTCAACAATGATGAATCAACAGATACTGACTCACTTAAGAACTTACTTTTAACCTCTGACTTGAGTATGCACGTTGATTCAGATACCCGTCTTTCTCAATTCTCCAATACTTGTATTGATTATGTCTGTAGCAATTATGATGTGCAGAACGTATCATGTTCAGTGGAACCGTCAGGATTATCTGATCATGAGGCAGTAACCTGTTCTGTGCTCCTTGACTCTTTGAACACAAAACGGAAATGTAAACGCGGTAGACTTTACAGTAGAGCAAATTTTAATAGATTTTATCACAACTGCCTCAAGTTTGAGTGGGAGGGTGTTTTGTTGCAAAAAGACCCCTTTCTCACTTTTCACACTGCGCTACTAAATATATTCGACAAATCATTTCCTATACAAAAAATTAAAATAAAACAAAAAAAACCCTGGGTTACATTAGGATTGAAAATTTCTTCAAAAAACATACGTTCATTGCATACCATACGGAAGTTCACCGATAATCAAAGCTTCCATGTCTACTTTAACACCTACCGCAGAATATATAGATCCACCATAAAAAAAGCAAAGGAAATCCACTATTCCAAAAAAATTGATAAATCAAGCAATAAAATGAAAGAAACTTGGTCTATTATTACTGATATTACGGGAAAAACCAAGAAGAAAAATGTTGTGACAACTCTCAGTCCTGATAAAATCAATGACTATTATTGCTCTATTGCACAAAAACTGAATGAGAAAATAACTATTCCATACGATCCCATGATGAATCTAGAAGGTATCAATATTGACGAGAACCTAATTCTATATGATACAAACATCGACGAATTAGTCGAAATTTTGAGGTTTATAAAAAACAAAAACGCAAGTGGTTATGATGGAATTTCGATTAAAATCATCCAAAATCTTCCTCTCAATGCTCTCAATACACTTGTGTCTATAATCAATAACTCATTTCATGAAGGACTTTTTCCTGACTTCCTGAAAACTTCAGTTGTCATCCCACTATACAAAGGTGGAGACTCATATGATCCCTCAAATCTTCGCCCGATCGCCCTCATACCAACTTTGGCCAAACTCATCGAAAAACTGGTGAAAATACGTTTAACCGCTTTCTTAAACGCCACTTCTCGCCCTCATACCAACTTTGGCCAAACTCATCGAGGCGTTACACGAATGATGCTATTTTTTCATTTCTATATGAACCTTACTCAAAGCTGAATGCCGGTAATGTAGCTGCTGCAGTCTTTTGCGATCTGTCAAAGGCGTTTGACTGTGTCGACCATAAAATCTTACTGAGAAAACTCCACCAGTATGGTTGCAGAGGAACCACGTACAAATGGTTTGAATCTTACCTTTCGGGTAGGAATCAAATGGTGAGAACAACAGAACTTTCTGAAAGAAAGGAAATTAAGTCCGGAGTGCCTCAAGGATCAGTTCTCGGTCCCATTCTGTTCTTGTTGTACATAAACGACCTAACCAACTCGAACATATCTGGAAAATTCACCCTATTTGCGGATGATACCACGATATTATGGAACAGCAAGAATTCTAACACCTTACCCGACTTAATATCTACTGATATGAAAAAAAATTGAGGAATGGTGCGATGCAAATTTGTTATCCTTCAATACAACAAAAACAAACATCATTTCATTCAGATGCTCTCTTGACGACCTTACATTTAGTAATAACATATTGATCGAGAACAAGCCTCTAACTAAATTCCTAGGTATCCATATTGATAATAAGCTCAAATTCGACGGACATATCAAGCATCTCAAAAGCAAGATTTCTGCTGGATGCTATGCACTGAGAGTAACTTCGTCGAATTTGGGATCTAAAATCGCCAAAACTGTATATTACGCCCTAATAGAGTCCCATTTACGTTATGGAATACCTTTTTGGGGTGTTAGCAACTCATCGGCACTTCAATCAGTCTTGGTACTGCAGAAACGTGCTTTAAGGTACTTGGCGTAAACTGAAACCCCGTGATTCTTGCAGAAACATATTTGTTGAAGAAAAATACTAACAGTATTTGCGTTATTCATTCTAGAATCAGTTTGTCTCATATACAAGAATGTGTCTATGTTCGAGGCTTCAGGTGGTCATTACAACACCCGCTCTCACATGTTGAAATTGCCAATTCCCTCATCAAACATGATCAGAGATTCGATTTACTACAAGGGGTTTTAAGATGTACAATCACCTCCCCTCACACATAAGAGAGGCGAATATGAATATGAACATTACAAACTTTAGAAAAATTATTAAAAAGTTTCTGGCAGATAGACCCTATTACAACTTGCAGGAGTTTTACAATGATAAATCTGATTGACAGGGTGCATATTTGAATCCATATAAGTTTTTAAGTTGACGTCACTAAGTTGTAGATGTGTTTGTGTCTATATGTAAATTGTTTATGTGTGTATACATCTACGTGTTTATATGTATATACATGTCTATATATGTATGTTTTGTGTATATATATGGGCGTGTGTGCACGTATATATATTTTTTATATTTTTTAACAATACTGACAACTCTTATTTTTAGATATTTTTTATAATTCTTGTAATCATCAGTAATACTTCTATATTCAAGCTTTGTCCACAAGATTTACTCTTACTGACATTAAAGTATATTTATTATTATTATTATTATCAACCATGGCCTCCTAGGTCACCAGACCTCAATAGTTTGTATTTTTTTCTGTGGGGACATATTAAATCCTTAATTTACCAGACACCTATCCAAAATGAAGAAGAGTTGAGTGAATAATTAACTCTTGTAGAACGATTCAAAATACTCCAGGAATTCTCCAAAGAGAGTTATTAAAAAATTTGCGTTTGAAATACTTTCATGTTGCATAAAAAAAGATTTCAAAATTGTTTCACTTTCTGACAAACACATGCATCGATTAATTCAAATCAAAATTTCTCGAAAATGGCTGGTTGTAGTGACTTTTGAAAAACATACCTTTTCCACGTAAAAATTATAGATGAAACAATTTTTCTTTCTAGAAAATGTAATACATAAATGCACGACAAAGCTGTGATTACCCAAAAAAAACAAAGACCTGTAGGCGGCGCAGCCTACAATTAAGGGCCAAACTTAGATCAAATTGGAATTTCTCATATAAAAAAAATCCCAAATACCAATTTTCTTCGAAATATCGACATTATTTAAAAAATGATTTACGAAAAAACAAAATAACAATAATTTTTCAACACCATGGAATATAAAAAATCAAGGCTTTGCGGACCCATGCTTATATGAACTTTCCACTTTATAAATAACTGAGGAATCGTCCGGTAATATTGGACACTTATTACATAACACCCCGTATAGGTGATTGTTTGATTTTGGGACCGGAATAATTTGTTTGTTTGAGGCAAATTTTCCAATCACGAGGAAATCGATCATTTCTCAGCTTTGTTTATCCTTTCCAGCATTATGGTGATTTCATACGGTTGCCTGGTATCATATGCCACACTCCAGCACTATAGACATCGGAAGAGTCCAGAAGGTATTGTATTTTATTTTTAATTATGTTACTAATAGAATATTCTATTGTTGACAATATTACCATCGGTGCTATATATCACAAATAACCTGAAGCAGAGTAGGACTAGAAATCATCAATCACAAGTATTTAGGTTGGAAAATTTATCAAAACCCATGTTAAATGGATAATTAATTATTAAAGTAATTTCATGCTGATTAACTTGCCTACTTGTAGGTTTTCTGGATTCTTTCCGAAACAATCACTGAGATCACACCCTGTACCTAAACTTCCCTGGCAGAAAAACTGGAATGGATTTAATGCTAGTAAAAAATAAACAGTATTGTCGTATTGATAATTCCAGTTATCTTCAGAGAGCACTACTGGATAATTTCAAACCCTCAGGTAAACAACACAGAAAATTATTGCGATAATGGAGCCCCTCCAAATTTAAAAATAAAAAACAACTTTTATATAGCATCTAGACGAACATACAGTCAATCGAACGGTATGAATGGGAGCGATATTCGAACATGTTGATGAAATCTGAAAAAACACTTTCACAGATGAAATGATACACCAAGCAGCAATGTAGGAAAAATTGCACTGCACTGCATCAAGAGTAAAATGCAGCAACGGTTTGACATAGAAAAAGAGATTACAATAATGAAAGCAAATCAGAATTCATCAGTTGATTAACATGATATGATCATGAGGAAATATCTTGAAATTTGTTCGCTATTTTTTTCAAAGAGAAGATGGTGGAATATACGGAATAAATTTGCGTCAAATATCTGATGAGGAACGAAAAAAACAAGCCGAGGTACTAAACATATCTGAAAGAAACAAATTGATATTCCAGAAGAATCCGATCCAAGCCATAGTGACCATGGACGTATAAATATATATACGTCCATGATAGTGACAGGAGAAATATCAACTCTGGTGTTCGGTAAGATTTCCGCATCGTCCGCACCACCCACGTCGACCGCGGCTGGTCGCTCAGGTAGGACATGGCAAAATAATTTTTGACGATAACAACGCCTCGTTTATCTATATTACCTGTAATATTTGCTATACAGGGCTTTTCACGATGAGCGTTAATTAGACGTTTCTGGCAAACCAGACAACGGATCAACCTGAAAATTTCACAGTATGCATAAATTGATATGATCTACACGCCTAAAATTTAAGACGGTGCGGCGTTGCCGCTTTTACTATAAAGTAGCAGCTACTTTGATTTTTCAAATGGAACACCCTGTATATAATATCATATTATGATTCCTTATCACTTTGTCAACAACTTCGTGTACTATTTCCCCATACCTATATGTTACCGTTTAGAAGATATAAATTAATTTCGATTGTTTTTTACCACACATGTACTTTTATAAACGCTGATAATCTTTAACTCTCTGGTACTAAGACGATCAAATTCGAAATGGAGCGTAGTGATACCATGAGGATCTCTCCCCCGAATCATATTTTTATTTGCCTCATACAGGCTCTTTAAAAAATGCAGTGCACATGAAAAAATTAGTGGAAGACAATTTTTTCAAATGGAACACTTTGTATATTTCCACATTTTTGAGCTCTACATCCAATTTTGGATTGACTTTGTTCAGATAATCATATTTTGATTTCGAACCGTTTTCGAGATAAACTGTTTCAAACAGAAAATGACTTGGTTTCCTTGTATTCATCACTTATTTTCGAAATTTAACATCTATTTTATACTACGTAATATTTCTTTTCGATTTAGTTTTTCAACAGTCTCAAATCAGTCACTTCGAAGTTGATATGTACCTTAGAAAAAGTTACAATCTGTATCCATTGAGGTATTGAGTGTCTCTACCGTACAACATTGCAAATTAATATTTTTCAATAGTGTGATTTGGAAAAATGAATGATCTAATTTTGAAACGGCAAACTTTCTTTGGTGGTTTTGACTGATTGTGATACCCATTATAATAGAAAAATGTCAAGATTAGGTTATAATAATGAAGATTTCTTGAATTTATTATTAATTCATGGTGAGTGCAACCCAAGCAGCATTATTGTGACGGCAACTTCGACTCGGTGGTTATCACGTAATCACCACTAAATCTA
Source organism: Gonioctena quinquepunctata (assembly GCA_018342105.1). Taxonomy (NCBI): domain Eukaryota; kingdom Metazoa; phylum Arthropoda; class Insecta; order Coleoptera; family Chrysomelidae; genus Gonioctena; species Gonioctena quinquepunctata. Next base: position 6,560 of record JAFIRS010007046.1, on the reverse strand, counting down.
CCACTATACAGTAAGAATAACTGAAATTTCATATGTATATGGCTGTAGTCACGTAATTCCCATCTATGGTAGCCACTCCACAGTTCTATAACTTATTAGTGTCATTTGAGGTGACTGAAACATTATGGCCCCTGAGCAAATCACTTTAAAGGTTTTCAAACTAAAAAGTGGAAAATAACCGTTGCAGTAACCATCCTGTACCACTTAAATATCACTTAGAAGTCACAGTCACTTTCAAGAGAGTATGATAGTTTCGGTGACGTTTTGGTAACTTCCATAAAGCCATCACTGTGGCAGGCACTTGATTGTGATATGTGGTGATGGTTGCCACGTTCTTGCTATCTCCATAAGTAATAACCTTCAAAATTCACCATTCCGCGCGATGACGAAAGCTAACCTAAGTTTTCTCAAATTATTGTGGCTTACAAAAAGTTTGTTTACCTGTTACGTGAAACATGAATTATTTTTTTCAATATGAAATGGGTTATGCGTTTTCAATATACAATTTTCCTTGATTATGTATAAAAGGTTAATTTAAATAGATCGGATCTCTGACTTGTGCTCCTGCTTAATATTTATACTTCAATTGTTAATTCTGTTTGCATAAATGCCATCGTTTTCATTACTTGTTAATTGATAATTGTTACTTCATAATTGTTGATTGGAGCTGCATAAATCCACTATACTTGCTACATGTCCTTTTTTAACAATTAATGAATATGTACCCGCAATTTCGAGGTTAAAACTTTGAAGTGGCAGGTTATTATAGCCCGACGTGTTCGCCCCTTTCAAGGGTAAAAGATCTATTGTAATTTTAAGGTTATAACTTTGAAGTGGTGAGTCATGGACCTGCGACGTGGGTGTCACTTTCCAGTGGTGGAAAAGTTAATAATTTAGTTCCACTGGGCACTTCATGATGGGGGGAGCTTTAGAGTGGTATATTTACACTTTCTGCCACTTTAAAGTTATATTCTGCAGAAGCCGCCATATTTACAGGAATATGCTGGGTCGCCATTATTAGAGAAATGATCGAAATATTCAATAAAGATTTATTTGTCATCAGCACTGCATCAAACGTAGTAATTTGTTACGTAAGTATTCCTTTCAACTAACCAAGATTGATAAAACAATGTTTGAGGGATTTAAGTACATAATTTCAGAGGCGAGTTATTTTCAAAATTATAATGTTTTCCTTAAATAATGTGTATTCAGATGGCGCGTGCTCACAATCGAGCTACAACACCCATATTTCACATAAAACTTTCAATCGTTTTAATTTTATCCCGATCAGAAGTATCCAAATTCAATATACATACGTTTGTATGTTCATATGTTAAAGTTGATCGAGTGTTAGAAATGAATCAGGCAAAATGGAAGAATGAGGAACATTTATCACAAAAATATGTTGCTGAACAGAGATCGAGCTACATATCAGTCAGTTGTTTAACGTGTCTAGGGTCGGCCACTACATATCCACGTTTTTGCCAGGTGACAACAACGTGGTTGGACTGTGGCTATCTGAGATCCAGGAACGTGGATCGGAACGTAGCAGCCACCAAAAAAAGTGTTCTTCATTTTGGTAGCCGCCGCGTGATAGAACCGTGAATATTACGTGGCAGTGGTTGTGGCCAAACACTTCAAAGTTTTCCAGAAACGTGGCCGCTACGTTCCGTCCACTTAAAATGCTACTTGGGAATAGAATTGCAAGTAGAACATGCCGAGTATTTAATGAAAGATATCCACAACTTCCGAAGCCGAATAATAATGTGATAAATCGACTAATAAAAAACTGTAGGTTGAATGGAACCTTTCGTCCAAAAATCATTCGTAGAAAGCCTGAAGTGAATGATGAAGACAATGACATAACAGTACTGGGATTTTTTCATGCATTTCCAAATGCTTCTCTACACGAGGCTGAAAGGGAGATAGGTAAACCCTACGTGACAATTTATCGCATTCTTAATAAGCACAAATGGCATCCCTATGAACTCTACTGTGTCCAACATCTGAAAGAGACTGATTTGCCTCGTAGAGTGGAAGTCTTTGAATGGTTACTTGTCAAGACTCAAGAGGATGAACATTTCCTTGACAATATCAACTGGACTGATGAGGCCAAGTTTACAAAAAATGGAGTTTTCAATAGACGCAGTAGTCATTATTGGGCGCCAGAAAATCCCCATGTCGTTCGCCAAAGGGGTTTTCAAGAAAGATGGCAGTTTAATGCATTTTGTGCCATAAAGAATGGGTCAACTTTTTATATCGAGTTTTATGATGATTTACTGAGAAATAGAATTCAAATGATTTTAAATAATAGGCCAGGAAGAGAACGTGTATAGTACCAAATGGATGGTGCTCCACCCCATAATTCTCGTTCAGTAAGCGAAGCTTTAACTGAAATCTTCGAAGACAGATGGATTGGTAATAATGGACCTTTTCGTTGGCCTCCTAGAACACCAGATGGCAATCCATTATATTGTTTCGTGTGGGGTTTCATTAAAAATATGGTTTACTCCACCCCAGTAACAACAATGGAAGATATGAAATCGAGAGTTAGAATTGCTCTCAATAGTTCAACTCCAGACTCAATCATAAGCGCTACACATGAAAATATTTTGAAGAGATCACATGTTTGTTTAAGTAGAGGTGGAGATGTGTTCGAACATATTCTGAAATACACTGACAATTGAATTAACTTACTAATTCAGGAAATTATTTTCAGTTCGTGTGTCAGCGTTAATAAAACTATTGTTTGAAGAGAAGTTTCATTTGATGGTTGAAGAGTATTAATGATTATTTATTCATTGTATTATCTGTGACTGATGAAGGAACATCGAACAGAATCAGTTAAATTTCAAAAATAATGAATACAAGGAAACCACGTCAGTTTCTGTTAGAAACAGTTTATCTCGAAACGGTTCGGATATTGAAATAGTATTATCTGAACAAATTCAATCTAAAATTGGATGTAGAGCCTAAAATTGTGGAAATATATCTGGTGTTTACTTTGAAAAAAATGAACTCATTTTTTTTAGGAACAAAGTATCTCATTTTTTAAAAAACTTAAAGAGGAAATAAAATAAGGGTCATGGTATCCTCCATTCCATTTCGAATTTGATCATCTTAGTACCAGAGGTTCAAGATTATCAGCGTTTATAAAGAATATGATTGGAAAAAAATGAAATAATTTATATCTTCTAAAGGTAGAGACGGTTAGGAAAAAGAAATAAGTTTTTACAAAGTGATGAGAAATCATAATATGATATTATATCAGGGTGTTCATTTGATAAATCAAAGTATCCCTACTTTATAGTAGAATCGGACCGCCGCATCGTTAAAATATTTTGGGTGTAGTCATATTAATTTATGCATACTGGAAATTTTCAGGTTGATCCTTTCCGGTTTCCCGAAACGTCTAATTAACGCTCACCGTGAAAAGCCTAATATTACTGTCCAAGTTTCCAAATTGTATCATTTACAAAAACGTAACTTTTTCCCATATTCCTTTTTGGGAAGGTACAGAAATAATACTAAACCGAGAAAATTTTGTTAAAACAGTTTATCAATTGCTTGTTAAAGTAAAGTACTAAAGTTCGGTAATCCTTACATAAATGTTTATAGTAGAAACATGTTCTTCATTATTCCTGAAATAGGTTCAATTTAAAGATGAATCGGTGATTATTTCCCTTTTTTACTATCGCTTTTTGACTGTCACTTACCACGGGCGCCACATTTACCTTCACTGTCAAACTAATTTTTTTGTTTGTTTTATAAAGCGCCCCTCTTGAAAAATCAATTAACAAAATTAATCGAATCATTAATTTGTTATGCTATGTGATGCGTCCCCCGGAATTTTACCTAAAATTGGTGAATATATTTGGGAATTTTATCTTTTTTTTATATTTCATACATTCATTACATTTGGATGATGCAATTAAATTTTTGAATGAATTATTGAAAAATATATAAAACCCGATGTAATCCCACGAGTGAAAGGGAAACTTTAGTCACCATCTGGTATATCATTCAAGATATCAATTGGTAGGTATTCATCTTTGAAAGAAAAAAACATCTTCATACTTTTCAAATTGCAGTTTTTCAAATTCCAACAGATGTGTAGTTCAACGTTCAGCGTTGGTATAGCCCGAGAAATGCTGTTCTCTGTTGATAATCTTAATTGAGAATGTTTTTCACTTTCGAGTATTTAAATTTAGAAAATGACCCCGATAGAGGGGGGAAGTAAATAGAAAACAAATAGGGTGGGGGCATTGTCCCGGATTTTTTTTTAGTATTAATAAAACGTGTATGCCATTATTCTAGTAATTTGATTTATTCTAGTATTAATTTGAAATCTTTTTTTATTTAACCTTGGAAAAGGGAATTTAAAAGGCTATTCAAATGAGTCGCACATAACAGAAAAAAAAAATAATTTTTTCTAAAAATATTTTTTTGTGTCATTTAAGAATCAATTCAGCACATCAATTTTGATCAAAATTTTTTTTGAAAAAACCCCTTTGGCCTTTAGTTTCTCTGCCACATTCGGAAAAAAAAAGACATATCATTTTTGTATTTTGGTGCAGTAACAAATTGTATACATTCAAAAATCTACAACTAGTTCAAAGATTTCCTGAAATTGAAATTTTAACTAAGTAAGCTGTGGATAACAACATTTCTGAATCTGTCAAACTAATTGTGTTTCCTTCTTTCATAGTGAGTAAGGTGGGTAAATAAGTATTTTGGAGTAATAAAAAACGAGTAGGTAGTAATTAGTAGATTTCACCAAAAAAGTTGAAAAAATAAAAGTTTTACAAAAAATTATCCGACGAATTCGGAACTGAAAAGTCAAAATAAAATAAAAATTTAGTCTCAATAACTAAAACTCCTAAACCAATATCGGGAGCAATTTTGGTAGGGCCAAACAAAATAACAAGATCATGAAATTCAAAAAAAAATCAGAATGTCACAGCGCACTGTGCCATCATTTTACGCCTTATCCAATTATTTGCTTGGTTTTTGGGGTGACTCAAAATTAGTTCTTACATTAGTTAAGGGCTTGGTTTTGACTAAGAAGGTTATTTTTTTTCTTTTGCCCTTATTTTCGTCTTTAATTCTGTTAAAAAGTTTTTTACATCCTTGAAACCACTTTCTTCAGAAGGGTCCAGTGGGTAATAGTTTATATGGTGCGCGGCAAAAGAGGCGGTTTTGTTTTTAAATGTCGATTTTGAATGTATATTCTAAAGAAGGTCAAGTCACTTGTTTTGACGTGGTGACGTAATCGGTAATTTTAAATTGAGATAGATGCTTGTGAACCTATCTGAAAGGGTTTTCAATCCCTTCAATGATAATAAATAATTTGATTTGTTTATACAGGGTGAAAAAATTAATTTTTTTTAGTAAGAGAATAACTTTTTATCCAAAGAATACAAATTCAAATGGATGTTAAATATCCATCACAAGAAAATTCAGGGATAAGATCGGGGACTTCCTCTATGGTCCCTAGCATTTTAACAAAAGTTAATTTTTTTTAGTTACTCTTTACTTTTCAGTTCATAGTACTTTGAAAGCGTGTGCCTTGGTTTTTCCAGATCTAATTTATTATTCAATTTTAAGTTTCATCGGTCCATGATATTCTCAATTGAATAAATTTAAATAAAAAGATTTTTCTATGAATTGAAAAATCCACGATAAAAATGAAGTTAATCTTGTGAATATCTTTCAAAAAACAACTTCTTTCCCGGTTGAAGCCACGCTGGACATTGATCTACATCTGATAGATAGCGAAAATCTGATTTACTATTCACGGAAAAATATTTTTATTCATTATTCTATTGAGAATGTTTCCCTTTTCAGCATGAATACCCCACAAGAGGTCATCTTGAACGATGGAAAATAAATGAATAAAGTTTATCTTTGGAGTCGCAGATATTCCACATCTGATTTTGAACCCTCATGATTTTCAAACAAATAATGTATGTATCCCTTAAATATTGCAAGTGAATTTTTGACCCTTAGTTGTCCAATAACGTGGTAATTTTTCAATTTTTGAAAGCTTTGCAACACCCTATTTCTGAACCCCGATTTTAAATTATATGATTCAAATTCAAGAAGGGAAATACTTTGGGTAGGTGCTCAGATGGATACGGTTAGGCCGTGAGTAAGGTTCATTTGCTTTTTCCTAGTTAATCAAATTTGTCCACAAAAAAATTATACATTAATTAACTTTACTAGTTCAGGTTGGGGCAGACTTGCTAAAGACAAAAAATCAAAGATAAATAAAATTAAATAAATGTTACCTATTGTATGGGGAAAGGGAAATAAATATAAAAATCAACTTTAAAAAATTTATTCCAGTTGGAATGAAATTATTGAACAATGATATAAAAAAAAAAATTAACAAATCTAGAAGAGTATTGAACTTCTTTAAAAGAATGGAAAAATTACATAAAAGAAAAGTAATTTTGACTCTGATCAAAAAATTTGAACATTTACACCTATGATTCCTCCCCGTGGTTGGTCACGAATATACCTTGGGGGTCTTTTTTGGGAGATAGAAAAGGTAGTTT
>JAFIRS010007045.1:0-27500 GCA_018342105.1 Gonioctena quinquepunctata | reverse complement strand
ATCTTCTATTAAATAAACAACTCACACTCAATATATCTTAATGTATTTAATACATATTCATAGCGATGTTCAGAGGATAGCCGTGGTCATATGCCACCTACCCTAACAAAACAATACATTCTAACAGTACTAAGCGATTATAAGCTTTAGGGCAAAGTGTCATATGACCACGGCCATCCTCTGAACATCAATATGAATATGTATTAAATACATCAAAATATATTACATGTAAGTTGTTTATTCAATAGACGATAAATATTGAATAGTTTGTACATAACAATTTGAAATTAGAATATTTAGAGCGTGATTTTTCAGTAGTCGGGTTTGAACTTACTTTTTATTCGAATTATTTTGGGGTTATGATTTCTTAATGAAGTATTTGCAGAGCCGCTTTACATTTTTTGTTTGTTTAGGTTTTATTGTTTTACATGTACCTAGGTCATATATCGCGTGGAGGTACTCCCAGCTTATGTCATTATTATTACACACGTTTTGTTTTTTTTGGGTAGGTTTGGAGAGAACATATGTTTGGAATATATATAATTTAAATGTGATAATTAAGACCTTTCATTTGACACCCAACACTGCATCATTAAAAAATATTGATTGTTAGTTAACGACTCTCTGTCCTCTCTGCCATATTCAATTCAATGTGACGTCTATTACCGGCGGACGATAGAGATGCTTCCAACGACACCTCTTTTGTCAAATTATGATAAGTAGTCTACAAGTTATGAGGGAACAAATGAAAATACATACCGGTGAAAATCATAACCCTCCTTTTTGCTTCGCCGTAGTCGGGTAAAAAAACAGCAGAACACTTCATGTTATGTTTTGCCCAAGGAGAATTTTTTTCATTTCTGAAATTCAGTAGTAAAAAGTATTACGAAACAGGTTATACCTGAAAGAGAATTTACATTCCAGACAGGTACGTACTGAAAAAGGATTTTCCAAAATTCGAATCACAAGCGGTTAAAACTTCTCTCGGAATATATGAATAATGTTTATCTCTTACATAATTAATTTTTTAATGTACAGTTTCCTTGCGAAGTTTCAACTAGAAACTAGAAAAATGTTAGTGTTAATACATAAATAATCCATTATCTCCACGAACATTATGGTTGGCTAAACTGACGTCATTTTGACCTTCGAATAGGTCTGGCTGAATTTTATGTCATATTTACGTCAGATTAACCATATTGGAAAAAATTATTTTGGAGGGTAAATTGTCGTTTCAACCGATTCATCGCCGAAAATTAACTATGAGGAATAAACAATTGGAAGTTGAAAGAAGAAATTAGAGATTTTGCACTAATTATTTTTTTTTTATTAACTCGTGTTAAGAAACGAGTAGTGTTGACATAGCGTCATTTATTGAAATTGATTTTCTCAAGTATTTTGCAAATTCCTGGAATCGAATCAAAATATGTAATAAACAAGTAGAATCTTCTTGAAAACAACGCGGACAAATTCGCAGGCATATAAACGAAGAATAACATAGATATGTCAATTTTTATCTAAGAAACTATCAATTCGAAAAAATCGGCAAAATGCGTCATTTCTATTTTATTTTTTTGTTGAGATTAATTTCATGTCATGCCCCTACCCCTACATCACAAAGATTATCGCTAATAGGTTAATTTAATTTTGCATAAAGGTTACATTGCAGGGGCGTACCAAAAGAGGATGTATCAAAATTCGAATCCTGAGGGATTAAAACTATCCCTGATGATTTTCATAGTAATAGTATTTTTCTCTAAATCTGTTCTTTTTCAAAGCGGCAAGATAAATCAATTTCCATAAAAAAAAATTCAAAGATTAAAAATAGTTCTTACGTCTGGCGGTAAAATCTACCCCTATTATAAAACATGTTATATCTCGAAGAGTTTAGTAATAGAAAAATTTAATTTTAAAAGAGAGTAGCATTCCAAAGGAGCAGTAAGATTTTTTCCAAAATTCTAATAGTAAGAGGTTAAAATTACTTTCGAAATATTAGAATAATTTTCAAATTTGAAACTGTTTATTGTTTTCCTCCAAGTTTCAATTTGAACCTAAATATAGTTGTGAGACAGTACATAAATTTAACATTATCCCAACCTAAATTATGGTTGGCAAAATTGACGTAATTTTACCCTGGAATAGGTTGCCGTTGAATTTAGCGAAGAGAATTTTCGTCAGATTCGCCAGAAAAATTTAAGGTAATTTGGAAGTCATCTCCTACCTAAAATCAGTAATATGGAATAATAAAATCGAGGAAAGACTTTTTTAAAATTCTATCCGCACTACTATGGAATATTTTCAATTAACTCACGTAAGGGAACGAGAAATGTTAGCATATTCAACAAAATTGTATTTTGCATCGAACCAAAAAAGGATCTTCCTGAAATTCACGCGGGCATAAGCTAGTTTCTTAATAACGTTTCAAACTGTTTTCAATACTCACAAATCCATCTAAAACTATTTACTATCAGCCAAGAAGACCAAAGCTGGATAATACATAAACGGAAGAAATAAGGTGTCCACAATTTTTCAATCTCTGTAAAGTATATTTATAACATAACCAGTAATACTGTCCCATGATAAAACGCCAGTCATAGTTATAAAAAATACATTGAAGAGAAAAATGTGTTGGCGACTGCTTTGAAACCACACCAGTGCTCCAAAAATATCAAAAAATTTAACATTTACAGGCCCGGCTAGCTCAGTCGGTAGAGCATGAGACTCTTAATCTCAGGGTCGTGGGTTCGAGCCCCACGTTGGGCGATTTTTTGTATTCGAATAACGCATGAACATCTGGGAGGTAATAGAGGACTGTTATAGGAAGAGACGTTTTGAGGAGATACGAAAACTTCTCTCTACATTATCATTGGCGTGACGACAACACATTCAAATATCCCTGTTTCATGTATTTTTTGGTTACTCTCCAGGAGAATTATTCAATAATTGTGGTTGGTATCCACCCGCTTTCAATGTATCAACTGAAATACAAATGCAATGAATGCAGAAGGAGTAAAAAAAATCTCTGTAAATATACCGTAACTCTTTTAATAGCCCTAAAAGTTATTCAATGTCAGTGTTAAATATATCCTCTCCCATATTGGGAATACAAATCAAATATGCGGAGAATAAAATGTTTTTTTTTTGTATTCCTTGATTGGAAAAATCAAAGGAATAAAGAGATATTATTCCATTGTATTTCTCAAATAGTATAGTAGGTCGTTACTTTATTCTCATTGATCTCTAGATAAGTAGGCAAATGTGCCAACAAAACGACAATTTTAATTATCTGCCAATATTGATCAAGAAAACAGATATATCCGAGGTAAGGCTGGCAACATCGTAAAAATAAAAATCACTAGGGTAATAGAAATTATGTAAGTCATTTAAAATTCGATATTTTGAAAATCGGCAGTTTTACGTGCGAGAAACACGTGAATATATTGAATAAGACCTCTTCTGTAAATTAATTAAGAATAATTTGTTACATCAGTCTTCTCATGTGAGATGACATGTAAACATGTGAATTTCAAGCTAGATATAGGTTTGAGGTTTAGGCTCAGTATTAGGACTAGAATATAAGTAAAGCACAGGTTAAGTGTAAGAATAGCTTCGACTGATGCACACAACATCTCATGCCTCTTATCACTATGATATATTCTTTTGTGGAAATAAAGACGATTATTATTATTATAATTATGTGAAGGAGGTGATAGTTTATTTGAATGATTTCTCACATACAACAAACAATCGAAGCTCATACAAAGCCGTGGCTGTTCGATGAATATTATCACCTTTTTAAGTTTATGAAGATAAATTACCTTTTATGAGTTATGCTTTGGACTCACACAAATCCTGGGATGTTCTGTGAATAGTTCTTGTGGATGTCTTGCAAATGATCAGCCTCCTTACTGCTGGTGGAGTCAAATATTGGAAATCTAACCTCCAATTCCTGGTAAGTAGTTTCTTGATAGTCCATGGTTCCGATTTGATTCTGACCTGATTGCATGTATTAATGTTTCTCATATTCTTATATATTGGCATTTTTCCAACAAAATCGATCATAAAATTTTCTAATACGCTTCTCTTTTCATTTTCATTTTTCTTCACCTCTTATTTCTCTTTCTCCTTGGTAACCATCACTTTTTGTTATCTTTCATCAATTTTTACTATTAGCACTTTTAATTTAAATACATTATTCTACTTCCTACCTATTATACATAATTTATTTTCAAATTTTATTTCTACACAGTTCTATTTACTAAGTTTTCTTCAAAGTTCACAAGTACCATTTTTCTGCATGTAAGTATAATGTTTGATTCTTAATATTTATTTCTAAATTTGGATTTGTATGTTTTTATAGGTTGTGCCAATTGAATGAACCAATCAAACATAATGATGATGATAGAAAAACTCTACTGCCACCCTCTTGGAGTATCTGCATCGACTAGAATATGGCCATATATATATATATATATATATATATATATATATATAGTAAACTCTTTAAGGTTTAGTCAAGCTTTCGGAAATGTTTTTTTCCATCATCAGGGAGACTACAATAGATGAGACTGCATATCCCAATATCCTTAATTTTTAACCGACGAAACCAAAAAGGAGGAGGTTCTCTAGTAGACGTGTATATTTTTTTTATGTATGATCACGCATAACTTTTCTCAGAGCAGTTCAATTCTGATGCTTCTTTTTTCATTGGATAGGGTGTATTTCGAAGTTGGTCCCAATTGAATTTGAACAAAAAAAATTCATCCTTAAGGGTAGCAAAATGGGGAATATTGATCGTTCACCCTCTGAATTTTGGTCGGTTAACCGATTCTATCAGGAATAACTTTGTAGTAGGTGTTCCGATTTGGATGATTCTTTTTTTATTAGATGGGATATACCTCATAGTTGATCATATTCTGATAATTTGAAATGGAATAATCCACCCCTATGGATAGAAAAATAGGGGATGATTGATTTTTCACTTGTGAACATTGGCACACATATGTAGTTGACATTGACAGATCCTCCTACATCCGTCACCGTAATAACATTCTATGAAAGGATGGAATTATATACAAAGTGATGAAATCAACTAACCAGATCTTTCAAAAATAATTTATAGTATATAACAATAAATAGTTTAAGTAGATAATCATATTATTGAACATTTGATAGTTGAAGTAAGCTAGGTAAGTAAAGATTTTGGAAGTAATAAAAAATTAAGTAGGTAGTAATTAGTAGATTTCAGCCACAAAAAGGAAGTAATAAAAAATGATAATTGAGCTCCTAAACTAATGTGAGTAACTAATTTTAAGTCACCGCCAAACAAACTAGCAATTGAATTAGGTACAGCGTAAAATGATGGCAGCGAGATGCATAGCGGCATTTTGATTACTTCTTCAAAGTAATTGTTTGTTTGGCGCCGAATCAAAATTAGTTACTACGTTAGTTTGGGAGTTCAATTATCATTAAGACTGAAAAGGTTTATTTTATTTTTTGCATTTCAGTTGATTTTTTCGTCGGTTTAATTTTTTGTTAAAAAGTTTTGTACCTAACTAGTCAGCAAATACTACCCACACACATATATACATATATACATACAATATATATATATATATATATATATATATATATATATAGAAAGATAGAAAAAGAGAAATTTGTTACGAATCCAAGAGAGTCCACCATCCGCAGATTATAGATTATAGGTGTCACTATCTATAATTTGATGCTTTTCATATATATTGTTATATAATGATGATATAACAAATTATTTTGTTATTATTTCGCCCTGTATTTTGAGTGCCACTTGTTATGTAATGATGATTTGCAGATAAAAATTGTATAATAATAGTTGTTGTTATATAATGAAGATTGCTAATAGCTTTTATGCTATTCTTTATGAGCCAAATTGATATTATATAGATAGATATTTTCGCCCTGTATTTGTATTGTATGCTGTAATAATAATTGCTAGCGAACGTCACTGTTCTCTCGTCACGCTGCTGCCAATTGTTATCACTTTTCTCACCACGGCTAAGCAACAGTTGGTACGTCTCTTACCTCAGATAGCCGGTTCAGGCAATAGAGCCACTAGCCATTGCTGTCTAATTTTAGTTTATTCAATGGTCATTGTTATGATTGTTGATCATTGTAAGAAAATAAACAACAAAGTATCAAAAAGCAATTATTTCCTTTATTCAGGAAGACTTAATTTTACCTGGCCTACGAGAAATAACTTATACTAATATGAATCTACAAATATTCACGGATAATCATAAAAATCAAATCATGGATAGATGACAAAACCTCACTTTTTCCTTGAGAGTAAAGTTTTCTTTTATGGTTCAAAATAAAGTGAAATAAAGTTCTTCAGATGTGAGATACGTTATTTGTGATATTGTTCATGGACCGGATGTACACTATTAAAGTTTTTATACCTGCTGGAGATGTCAGTGTTCAAGATATGCCCTGAAACTGGATCCTTTCTCACTCCAAGCTCTATCAGGAACTCCAATACCATAAATCAGGAACCATACATGTGCAGAATTCAGCTTTGGACACTTGGATATGTTGTATAATTGAGGTAATATTGGTTTTTGTCTTCTAATGTTGGAATTATTTCATTTTTTCTTTCTCCCAAAATGTTGCGTGGCATTCCCTTGTAAATTTATTTTCAATCTCCTTGTGGCTTTGTTTTCTGCTCCCTTGGATACCAATTTTCCCTCTTCTTTTTCATTTGAATGTTTGAATTCGGGCACCAAATTGTCACATTTCACTGTTTGGGATCATCTTATATAATTTATATATACAACTATTTTCCCATTCTTATTACTATGTACATATTTCGATAATAATTGCTTATGACATCACCCCGTTGCTATTCTCTCACAATTTCCAATTTTCCATATGACCATTATTCCCTGATTGGCTAATCTCATCGAGAAGTTTGCTGTTCTACCATTGGCTACTTTTAGTTAGCTACAATTACATATACTGTATGTTTCAAATTTATAAATGTGTTGACCACTTTTTATCCATGAAAATTTTGTAAAACTAGACTTTTTGTTGTCATTTTACCAATTATGGGTTATAATCATTATGACAGTGTATGAAATTGTTATTTACATTACATATAGTTTTTGTTGTAATTTTTTTTAAAACTCATAACTGGCATAACATAACATAACAATATATATATATATATATATATATATATATATATATATATATATATTTCTTGTTTCTTAGGGTTGGTTCGTATCGTATATGATGTTTTTTTTTCAAATATTACATTATTCCTCGTAAGATTTTGGCTAAAATACAGATATAGTCCCACATAAGCAAAACTCAATTGGCCAACGACCAAACTACTTACTATGTCTCCAAAAATGTCCCTCTACATATACAGAAAATCAATTATCTGAGTGCATACAAGAAAGAATTGAAGTTATTAATTCATCGTCAAGCATAGAAAAAACTGCCGATTTGGTGGAAAAATGTTTAATCGTCCTGAAATTTGAGTTTATATCTATGTATGAATACATCTGTATATATTCTTCTTTTCACGTACTTAATAACTTACCATTAATAACTTACGATTTTATATTCACACTGTATCCAATTGTCTTTTTTTTACTCCCGTATTAAATAACTGCTACCGATTTATTGATATTGTCCATTTCAACACGGATTTTCATTTCGAAACAGATTTTGGCCAATAAAAACACGTATGAAACGAATTTTCAGCCTAAAGAAACACGTACTTGGGGATAATGTGGTATGTTTCTACATACTTGTTTGACGTTTAATTTCAATTGACATTCAATCACAACGCGTCAAAAGTACCTATAAGTATGTCGAGCAGTGATGAATCTTCTTGTTCACCACCAGAAATTCTTGTTCTTATTTTATTATTCATTGGTCGTAGAAAAAATAGTGTATGCAACGATCATGTAATGGCTATCAATACACTCGCACAGGTTTTACGACACTCATGTTTACGGCTCATGTTGTAACTTACATCGTGCTCATGTATTAATAGCTATAATTACATGATCGTTGCATAATATACTATTTTAATACGGTAACCATTAGCGATTTCAAATTTACTGTTCTTATATTTACCCTATTTACTATAATTTCCACTATTTTGAATTGTTTATGTTTCAAGCTATCATCAAATATTTTTAGTATTCTATATGTCATTATCGTTCAATTCTTCATATATGATGACATTTTTGCTTTATCATTGATAAGTTTTTCCGAAACAAGTGTTCCCTACTTATCGATTACATTTATATTATTTGCACACATTTCCGGTATATCATATCTATACAAGTTGGATAAATATATATTATTATTATCATTCATTTCTTGCTGTTTCTCTTCGTTGGATGAAAAGTCGAAATTGAAATCAGCGAAAAAGGACTTTCACTCGGTATCCCTTGAAGATGAATGGTGCTGTTTCTCTGATGTGACAATTATCCAACAGTAATTAATATTGGTCTTTTTATAGATAATGACACAATATAACAAAATATATTGAAATCGTTATATGACTGAATATTTTCTTTCATCTCGCCTTCTGTGGTTTTATTAAATTTAAATTCACCGACACGACATTTGTCTAATTAAATGAAAATTCGACGGAATTGGGCTTCACTACCATACAACTGATTATATGTCATTAGTCAAATACGCAAGTTAAACCAACACACCTGCTGCGACAATTCAGATATTCATTGGGATAAATCCAATAGAAATATTACAAATATTCCAGGAGTTTGAGGTCGAATATTATTTTATTACCTAAGCTCAAAGAACAATTTGAGCATTATAGCAGCTCCCGAAGCTTTGTGGAAGTCATGATAAATGTGTTTTGCTGCCCGCTCCTAATTTTCAAATGTCTTCACAAAATAGAATGTTTTTTTGGGTATTCTATTCGGCGTTCGAATATCTTCTTCTTCCTAATAGTTAGATCACAATAAATATTTCCAGAAATAATCACAGTAAAATGGACTCGAATTGTCTTTTGATAAAACTAGTACATATATACAATATTGGAGTCAGGAAAGAGAAATATAATAGATGATAATATTCGTGCATTGGATTAACGTCACGAATTTGAAATTAAGAAGTTAAATAGAACGTTTTTGAAGGGAAACTTCTTTGGGCATGATGAGTGTAAAATATCGAATTTGAGAGTAATCTTTCAAACAAAACGTGCCTGGGCACGTTTTTGTTCTTCTCTTTGTGTCATCATTCTTTGCCCCTCTCATGCACGTGTTTTGAAAAATAGATTTCTAACACCGTTAGCTGTGAATGTGATGAAAGTTTATGTGCTGTTCTTATATCAAACGGACTCAAATCCAAGCTGTGAGCGCCGAAGCGAGGAATGAATGGCACCGGGGTCACTCAATCGTTTCCAAAAGACGGAGATCTTCGTCTGGTTTGGCTTCCGAATCGAGAGTGGTAGGTCTTGACATGGTGTAAGGGCGAACGAAGCAGGAGCTTGGGCACTGTGGGGGGACGCATTATCGGTAGACGCTGCTGTGTTTCTCTTCTATGAATTCGTGTCCAGGAATACATTCTATTTTTCCGAAAATCGAAATTTTTTTAAAAGACAAATTATTACCTATAATCAACTTGTTAAAATTTTGAAATATGCTTTATAAATGTTATTCACAAGTACAGGATGCCATGAAATATTTGTTTTCTAACTTTGGGGACATAGTAATATTGAATTGACAAACTTATGAAAATATTATTTTTTGGCGTATTGTCATAGTATTTTTTGCGTTATCAAACGTTCTAAAGAGCAAAAGTAAATTGTATGATGAATGATGATGACTGTTCCATTTCTGGACTCCGACAGAAGTCACGGAGCCAGTAAATACTGCGTTATTAAATTTATGGCCAACAAAATCCTGAGAAACATATAACTATGCATACAATCGTTTTATGGAATCGTAAGAATGAAAGTGCAAGTTCTTTCTCAGAAAATGTTGTGATGGAATATTTCTTGGACCTTGGTTCTAAGATGAAATCTTCAACTTTGTGGGCGACCTATTCAATGTTGAAGGCAATCTTGCATATAGAGATAATGTGGATGTATCCAAATATCCAAAACTTTGTTCATTATTGAAACGGCAGGTAGAATATTTTAACTGAAGAACAAACCAACAAAGGACCCCGCACATTTCTTATGGGAAATGGCTTTCCGTGAATTTGGCTGAATTTTTGGTAGGTTGTAGTTCTCGATGGACTGATCAAAAGTGTCCATGGCCACAAAACTCAAAAATAGACAGTTTTCGAAATATGGAGCTTTGAAAATGGATTTTTTCAATTTTTTGCGGTATTTGCTCATTAATCGGAGAGCTCTCATTTCTGGTTGGGATGGAGTTTGGATATTCGGTGCCAGAACCCGACTGAGAAATGGTCTTTCTCAGTTATATTAGGCACCGCCATCGATAATGTTTCATACACTGCTGCACACTGGCTATGAAATGAGATACAAATCCAAGATCTTCCATACGTCTTTCATGCTACAAGATAATGCCAGAATAATTCACATTTTCCAAAAACGACATATTTTGGGTATTTTTTTAAGAGAGACCATATTAATTGAATCCGAATATATCTGTGTCCAATAATATCAAATATGTTTTCCAAAATGTTCATAACGAGGCTCAGCGAGTTGTAATAGAAAAAAATGTCGATATTGAAATCATATATCCTCAGAGATAACAATTGTGATCACTATTGATGTCATTTACATATGATATGTGATTTGTTTCTCACAAATCTCGATGATCTGACAATGGGGTGCCAAGACATTTTCCTCAGAATGGCTCCAAATGGATGATAGCATCTCACAGACAAACGAATCCGTGAAAATGTCTGCATTTTTGATACCTCATAGTACTCTTCAGGTATAATGGGAGAGTCCAGGTGTTGGAAGCAAACTATAAATGGAACTTTCGATATTCACCCCCTAATTCTTGAAAATACTATATTTTTTAATATATGTTGCATTAAAGTTCACACATACGAATGAATACTATCTATTGATATGATCGTTGGCAGAATGAGTGAGTAGATCGATCAAAAACAATATAATAATAGTGGTAACATTCATAATAATAACAATAATGATAATGAACAAAAAACAATTATAAACCATCATAGCGATCGCAGAAATCATTTGAAATATTATGAATCAAATCGAGGGCAAAATGAATTATTTGGTAATATAAAACTATATCAACGAACGTCACAATCATAAATCATCTCAACAATATAAAGGAAACATCAAGCCTCTTACGCCATGTCAACTCCTTTCTAAGTACTTGATCGTTTATTTTATTTATCATCATATCATTGGGATTTATCTGGTTCATTCTATTGGCGGCATCTAGCACATAACTTAATAAACTGGTATTTGGATATTTGACTTCTTATGGCGAGCATAACCAAGAAACCATAAAACGCTAGTAACGTGAGCACAGCATCCGACAGCGACGGTCCTGGCATCCGATTTGCATGTGCACTGATATCCCTGTATTGACTCTTCATTTTTGTCGTTAGTATACAAAATCCAGATCTGATACTTTGCTGCGTTCCGGAATCTGGAATAAATAAATAATAATGAATCATCAATAAATATCGTCCGCCAATGATCATGGAAGGAGCAAATGAACAGGTCGCAGAGGAATTGCTTCAGCGATCACGAAAGCCCAATGTTGTGCAAGCTCTGGTAGAGGTGGATCGGCTTCATTTGAGGAATGGAAGATGGATACCCTTGAATCAACAGCAGGTGCCATAGTTCCCAAATAATAATTCCTCGAATTATCGCGGTGCTGCTCATGAATCCTGCAATATTAATCTAAATGACAGCAAAATGATCCTTGTGGTGTTTCATAATTTGTCCGGATATGACAGCCATTTCATAATTGAAAAAATAGCATCTGAAATCCAAGGAAAAATTGATTTATTACCAATTACCAAAGAAAAATACATTTCGTTCACTAAACACATCGGTGGTTCAAACTTTCTTTTGAGATTTATCGATTCTTTCCGTTTTCTAAATTCCTCCTAGATAAATTATCATCCTACCTATCAGAATTTTCAACTTCAAGAGCACAATTTCCAGAGGTCTCTAATGAAAGAATCGATTTGCTTACTAAAAGAGGTGTTTTGTCTCACGATTATTTTGTTTCCTCTGACAAATTCAATGAAACGACTCTCCCCTCTATCGAACATTTTTATAATAATCTTACCGAAAATCCATGCCCACGGAAACAATACAAAAGATCTCAAAACGTATGGACTGAATTCAACTGCACAACGTTGGGTGAATACATGAATACGGATATCCTTCTATTATGTGATGTTTTTGAATAATTCAGAAATGTTGAACTTATTACCGAGTGGAAGGGTCGTTATGGTGCGGAATCCTATATATCTAAACCAGAGTATCCCAATAAGTATGGACTATCTAAGAGATCTAACTATCAGTGTTTACCAGGTTGATTTAGCACCATCTTATGTACAGGATAAACTCCAGAGAGAACAGCAGGAAATATTCCAACTCGATGAGTTACTTGTGGAACCTGGATTTTGGAGAGTAAGAGTTAATTCCAGATTCCAGAACGCAGCAAAGTATTATTATTATTATAACATATAAGTAAAGGCTGAGGACAGAGTCCTATGAAAGCCTAAAAAAACAAGCTAAAGAGATCAACAAGATTATACAGTGTATGCAAAAGAAAAATAATTAATATATGTGTAGGAACAATTATGCAAATAAGCAAATGTCTATTTTGTTTTTAAAACTATTCACTGAGTCAGAATTCATAACATCGTTGGGTAAGTTATTCCATGTTTCGAAAATACGATTCACCAAAAAATGTTGTCTCTGCCTAGTGGCAAATTTCCCCTTTTTTAGTTTGAGATTATGACCACGTAACCGCGAATCATTGTTGAAAACAAAAAGTTCTTTCTGATAAGCATAGTTGTACTTAGCTATACGGAAGGATATGATGAGTTCCCCACGGAGTCGACGTTGGTCAAAAGCTATCAGTTGTGCCATCCTCAGTCTTTCGGGATAGGTTGGACGAACGTTTCCCAACAAATTCTTATCGCGCACCAAAACAGGACACCACACCGGACCTGCGTACTCCATAATTGGACGAACGTAGGTTTTGTAGAGTTTTATGGAACTTGAGTATGAGAGATGGAAGAACGTTTTACGGATGAGGTAGATCAGTGTGTTGGCACGCTTGCATGTGGATCAGCTCTGGATTGTGTACGCTAACGACAAAAATGGAGAGTCAATACAGGGATATTATTGCATATGCAAATCGGGTGCCAGGAACGTCGGATGCTGTGCTCACGTTGCTAGCGTTTTATGGTTTCTTGGTTATGCTCGCCATAACCAAGGAGTTAAATATCCAAACACCAGTTTACTGAGTCATGTGCTCGATGCCGCCAATAGAATGACCCAGATGAATCCCAATGATATGTTGATAAATGAATGAGGTAGTATCAACCCAACCAACGATCGAGTACTTAGATAGGAGTTGACATGGCGTAATGGGCTTGATTTTTCCTTTATATTGTTGAAATGATGCATGATTGTGTTACTTCATTGATATGGTTTTATGTTACCAAATAATTCATTTTGCCCTCGATTTGATTCATAATGTTACAAATTATTTCTTGCAATTGCTAAGATAGTTTATGATTGTTTTTTGTTCATTATCATTATGGTTATTATTATTATTATGAATGTTACTATTATTATTATATTGTTTTTGATTGATCTACTCATTCATTTTGCCAACGATCATATTAATATATAGTATTCATTCGTATGTGTAAACTTTAACGCAACATTTATTGAAAAATATAGTATTTTCAAGAATTTGTGGGTAAATATCGGAAGTTCCATTCATAGTTTGCTTTCAACACCTGGACTCTCCCATTCTACCTGAAAAGTACTATAGGGTATCAAAGATGCAGAAATTTTCACGGATTCGTTTGTCTGTGAGATGCTATCATCCATTTGGAGCCATTCTGAGAAAAATGTCTTGGCACCCCATTGTCAGATTATTGAGATTTGTGAGAAAAAAATCACATATCATATCTAAATGACATCAATAGTGATGAATTATTATCTTTGAGTATATATGATTATAATTTTCCCATTTTTCCCCATCACAGCTCGCTGAGCCTCATTATGCACATTTTGGAAAACATATTTGATATTTTGATTTGTTGAAAATATAAACAGGATGTTCATAAAATCAGATTTGGAATCATCTGCGACTGAAAGATAAACTTGAAAATGTGTTTCCCAATTCTTCCGGTCTTCCTGATGATCGTGGAAGCGCGAAATAGATTTTCGTCGACAAAAATGTATTGAAGACCTAGTGAATGCGATGTCTCTCCTGCGTCAATGTTACGAATGATTTCTGGTGAGTACTCTCTTTTGGAAAACATTCTCCTTTGCCTCATTCATCTTTATGAGTTCTTAATTAAGACTGGAATACAAAATCAAATAACTATCCGAATGAAAATGCAAATTTTCAATTTCAGATTTTTTCTTTTGAGTTAGGGCCTTTTTAGAATATCTATAAGATGTAGTTCAATGTCCAGCGTGGCTTTAGCCGGGGAAGTAGTTGTTTTCTGTTAGACATTCACAAAAAAATAACTTCATTTTAATCGTAGATTTTTCAATTCACAGAAAAATCTTTCTATCAATATTCACTTGAGAATGTTTCCCTTTTCAATATTTGATATTATTGGACATCAGATATATTCGGATTCAATTATTATGGTCTCTCTTCAAAAATACCCAAAATATGTCATTTTTCGAAAATGTGAATTATTCTGGTGTTATCTGGTAGCAGCATGAAAAGTTGTATGGAAGATCTTGGATTTGTATTTCATTTCATAGCCAGTGTGGGACAGTGTATGAAAAAATTATCGATGGCGGTGCCCAATATAATCGAAAAAGATCATTTATCGGTCGGGTTCTGGGCGCCCAACATCCAAATTCCATCCCAACCAGAATGAGAGCTCCCATTGATGAGCAAATACCGAAAAAAATGAAAAATCAATTTTCAAAGCTCCATATCTCAAAAACTGTCCATTTTTGAGCTTTGTGGTTCAAGACACTTTTGATCAGCTCATCAAGAACTACAAATACCGAATTCAGCCTAATTCACGGAAAAGCCATTTTACATATGAAATGTGCTAGGTCCTTCATCCAGAAAGCTTGAGATAAAGAATATTCAATGATTGAGGTCACAAAATTTCAATTTATATTTGGAATATCCACATATTTATTTATTGTTGTAGGTTTCTGAAGTATTTGGCAATTCTGGAGCTTGTTGAATGGACGAGTTAGTTGAAATGACCTTACAAGATGTGGAACGCATACAATCTGAGCTTTTAGTTGGCATATTAGATAAAACGAATAAGTCAACATATGTAGTAAATGAAAAGTACTTAAATGTTTACCGCAAGTAGGTGGCCTCAAGCCCAGGAGACATGAATAACATTCTATTTTCCTTAAGTACCGTAACGTAAAAAGATGTAAGGATATACCAATTTAGGAAAATGCCTAAAGTAGTGGCTACTTATTTGAATTTGCCAAATCCGACCGAATATACCGGCCACTGTTCTCGTCGGTCTCCTGCCACGATGTTGGTTGACTGTGGTGGATATACAGTGGCGTTCATGAAGTGTGGAAACGCTCGATTATCTCACGAGTTCATTATTTTTGGAGGTGAAGCTCAAACACGTCGATTTTTAATTTTAGTTTTCTCCTTTTTGTGATAAAAAAAAATAATTTTTACACCCACTACCTTACAAGATATGACGTCATCGATAATTTTTTTAAATGAAAAGGTCCATACACTTTTAGGTAACGTTGTATGTACTTCCTATGATGCAACTTCAGCACTACGCTGCCATCTCCCAATCTCATTTTCCTAACAATTTGTCATCTAGAATTGAAATACACACTCCATTGATTAATCTGAACATACAAATATCAATCTTAGGAACAGAAAGGACAAATCTGGGAACATTATAGAGATGAGGATACTCAACTCAACTTCAACGATACCCGGTATTGTTCCAATAATATTGCTCTGCTGAAATGACTTCCTAAATCGTCAAAAATCAAAAGCCCATATTTTTCTGAGTTCAACTATACCACATACGTCATATGTAACATTTGAAGTTACAGTATACTGAGTATAAAGGAAACATGTGCTCCTATTGTTAATATTTATTTAATCATTTATTTTGCAATGAGAATACCTGGAAATTACTCAGTAGTTAGTTCGAGTGTATTTCCAAACCTCTAGTGGGCTATGAAAACATCTAAAAGCCCTTAACAACCAGACAATAAGTTCTTATGTATATATGTGCAGATGTATATGTATGTGTATACTTATGCGCCAAATGGCATGAGCAGTCACACACAAGTGGTATATCAACTGATAATTGATATGCACACTTCAGTGACGTATTCATGTTTATTCGCCATGAGGACAGCTTATGGCTTTTACATTTCATTTATAGTTGTTTACTAGTTTTTAACATATTATAAGAAATTTTATTTATACACAATACTTAGCATAGTGTTTTTCGTTAATATATTGATTGGAGGGTTATATTTCAAAATAATTTATTGGTTGTATCATGTTAAATATTATGTCATTTTCAAATCATCATAATCCATCTTCATGTATCATAGGCAAACATAACATAGTCACGCACAAGGACTATAACACTTAAACTGTTATATACTTCTGTGGCTTTCCTATGTTTATTCATAATACTTCTCAATTATATGTGTTTTTTCATTTTTTTTATGCGAATAAACATTATTATTATTATTTCATATGTCATTATCAAATTGATTTGTTGTGTATCATATCGATTTATAAGTCTTCAATATCTGTCTGGAAAATATAACCATGAAAGAAATCATTTGAAATTACGATATAGGCACTGACAGAAAAACACCGAATAGAAGTGTTGATGATCTTAGGTTACGGCGATCATAAAAGATGTATGCGACATCTTCAATGAAAAAATTAAGAAATTGGCAATGTTGAGAATAAGCCTGAAAGTGGCAGACCTACGGATTACACTCAATTAAATGTATTACTTGGAATTGAAAAAATCCTCATCGTTCACTTAAAACTTCATCTGGCAATAATGAGATGTGTCGTGATGGTGAGCAGAAAATTCTACGAAAAGTCAAATTACATCCATATAAAGTTAAACTTATACATGAACTTAATGAAGACGACTCAATAGACGCATGAAGTTTTGAAAAAATGCAAGAAGTGTGTAATCACAATAATGGTTTTGAATTGTATGCTTATTTTCGACGAATCAACTTCTTGTATGAACGGTACTGTAAATACGCAAATTTGTCGTTACTGGCAACATAAAATCCCAATTGGTCCTGGTCAAATAGATTCTACTATTTGGTCCACATTATGTTCTAGTGGTTAGAGATTTTCCGAATGAAACCTTTCCCAATCGCTGGATTGGACATTCGGTCACATTGAATGGCCTGCTAGGTCCCCAGATTCAACTCAAATGGAGTTATACATACACCGACCTAGCAATTTGAAAGCCCCTAAGAGAGAATTCGAACTGAAAATCAACGAATTGTCAATGGTCGATGTTGTCAAACGTAACCCAAGAATTCGTCAGATATTAGTTGACAATATCCCCAACCCAAGGATCTCAATTCGAGCATTCGTTGTGAATGTGTTATTTGCTTATTTTCACTATGTACTGACTACTTTTAATATTTTCGTTGCAAAATAAATAATGAAATAAATAAGAAATATGAGCACCTGTTTCCTTTATACTCAGTATAGATAGATATCTTTATTCGTTCTGTTAATTTACATACCTCATAGAAGTGTAGAACATGACAAATAAATAATCTTAAATATAATTACAATTATTACGAAAAATGTATGTCGTTTCATACTGTCTGTCATAATAAAATCATTGAAAATGTATAAAATTGAGAAACTTGCACAGATATTGGAAGGGAAAGTAATGAAATCCCAATTACCAGTCTTGTCAAAAGCGTTAAAAACGATAAAATGGGTTTCTTAATAAACATATTCTATAGGTACCGATATACACTTACACACACACCTTTGTTATACACATACATATAATAAATAAATTGACACATACTTTCACTTATACACGCACACTCTTATAGATCAACATTAGATATCTGCATATACAATTTTCACAAACTTTCCTATCATGTTCAAAATATTCTTCAATGTTATAAAATGCATTTTTAATTTTTTTTTGGCAGTTATTCCATTTTTCCAAATGCCATTTTTTTTAATATACGTAAATTAACTTTGTCATTTCGCAAATATTTTTTTTCTTGTATTTGTTTATGAGTTACTTCCTTATCACTAAACAGGTATTTATTATTCACAGAACAAAATTTATACACCCTTATATATATAGAGATGGCATAGTAATCACCAGTAGTGAAAGATTATGTGAGATTCGTAGTTACCTCCGATATCGGAGGTAACTACGAATCTCACATAATCTTTCACTACTGGTGATTACTATGCCATCTCTATCCATCTGCGAAAAAATGCATGGAGGTCATTCCGAGTGATGTATAACCTTAGATTCAGTCGCTGAGTTGAGCGATTTGCCACCAGCGCTAGTGTCGCTTTTATGCGCGCAAATTGCCACACGTACTTCCTCCTTAGCACATAAAAAATATGAAATGCAGTTTTTTTCCCTGTTCTGGATGGCGCTTATTTCTTCCGAGGAAATTTGGTTATATTTTAATTTTGTGATTTTCGGCTGGATTTTGTTCAATTTTGGTAATAAGTAAGGTGTTTTTGTGGTTGGAATTCATAAGTTTTTTTATCAAACATTGAACATTTCAAGGTAGTGGATTGATTTTTGATTCATGGTTGAAATGTAGTGAAAATTGTTATCTGGGGGAGGGGGGTATAAGATTGTCAATACCTATGCAAAATTCAACAATTTGGATATGTGTTTTATCAGAATGCTTGGTATTTCTTCACGTAAACTGTCGAATAAGTGTATTGGCTATCATTCGAAGGAAATAATTTATATACAGGGTGTTTCTTAATAACATGCTGATATTAAAGGAGGTTATTCGTTTGGTAATTCTGAGAAAAAAACTTCATATGAACATGTCCTGAAGGTCTTAACTTTTGTTTTAAGAAAATAATTTTTATAGCTTTGGTATGACGTAAGATATTTTTGTGAAACGTGTATACATCTTCTATGCTTCAAAAGGTATTTTCTGCTGTACAACATATTTTTTTAGTCTTGCCAGTGGCGTACATGTGGGATTTTCACTGAATCATTTTAAAGGGAAATCCTCATTCCTTTACGAGCAAATCTGGTCTGTGGTTTTTTTTCGTTTGACGTTCGCATAAAAAAATTAACCTTATTCATTTGCAACTTACTAACGAGGAAAACCAATTCATGTTACTATAAACAAAAATGTATTTAAGAGTATAACTTTTAAACGGTAAAATTAGTTAATAAGAAACACCCTGTATATTATCGAAAACACTGAAAAGTATGGATAAAAAATATATATAAGAATTGAAACAGGCCTTCATTTGAACACACTTGAGAGTTAAATATTTTTTTTTGGTATTTGGGTGATTTCAGTTACTATGATCTCCTATCAGTGAATCTCATTAGTTGTTTTAATGAAAATCCATATCCGTTTATTTTTTATATTGTGAATGGGAATAGTCCTAATAGTTGTTTACTATGATTTTACAGAACGTTTCTGGATAATGATGACGGATCTGAAGTTAGCCACATCCACAAGTACACTGAGAAAACTACAATATCGATTATTTTATTTTCACGTTTTCCGTTTTTTCACATAGGTTTTTATTTAGTTGGGGGCGTGAATATACTGAGATTTCCAGTTTCAACTGAGAGTGAGAAATTTTTATCAGACCGATGAATAAGTTCGATTTGATGAAGTGGAATGGTGATGAAGTTATTTCAAATAATTCACTGTCGCCCAAATGGCCTTGTACACCTTTCTGCTTCTCATATGTTATTGTTATAAGTGTTTCCTTCATCATTAATATGGCGCCAGAATTTGCCACGCCGCCAAAGGGGGTGAAAACAAGGGTTGATGTAATTTGAAAATGGCTTTGTACATCTTTCTGATATTTTTTTATTGCTTCATTTAACGTCGGCCTATTCCTGCGACAAGGGCTAAACACCGATAATGATAATAATAATAATAATAATAATGTTTATTGACATAAATAAAAAAATGTTTACACTCAGGTGAAATGCAATAAACATGGTTGAGTCACAGAAGTGTATAACAACTATAAGTTGTTATACTACTTGTGCGTGACTATATATGCTACTACACATTGAAATATTATTACAGTAAAAAATTATGAAGGTTTTTGTTAGTTGAGGAATAACATGATATATAAATTAACAAAATAAATATTTGTAAATGAACGAACAATATAGATTACAGTTAAAAATAGGAATGACACTATCAATGATTATTGAATTAACAAATATCTAAAAATATATATAATAAATGTGATAAAATCTCAAAAACGAAGGTAAAATTATATAAAATAATCCAACAATAAATGTAGAATTTCAGTTAAAAAACTAAGCTAAAATCATATAAAATAATCCCACAATAATGTCAGTTAAAAATGGATGTATTTATTAAAATACATTCACCATGTTAAAATTGTTTTAATATACCTACATTCACTAAGTTTTTGTGGAAAAAAAATAATAAACACCAAACTAGCAAAATTGATGAGTAACTGAGACTTATGCATCATGACGAGACAAAT
The DNA here is from genome assembly GCA_018342105.1 of Gonioctena quinquepunctata. Taxonomy (NCBI): domain Eukaryota; kingdom Metazoa; phylum Arthropoda; class Insecta; order Coleoptera; family Chrysomelidae; genus Gonioctena; species Gonioctena quinquepunctata. The sequence goes on along the minus strand of JAFIRS010007045.1, from coordinate 6,573 downwards.
ATATATACATACATATATACACATATTTATACACACATACATATACATACATATATTGTTACCAATGGTATAAATGATGTTTCAATCATTAATACATTTTTTGATTAACAAGTTCATGAAAAAGTGATCTCTCATTTTCCACAATCCACATTTTTACCTTTTTTTGAATTTGGACATGTCATAGTTATTCTTCAGGTAATCCGGTACCATATTATATAACCTAGGTCCTAGGTATGTTGCATTCCGCTGACCTATGGTTTTGTTACAGCACGGTATTACGCTTTTATTTTTATTTCTTGTGTTATGACTGTAGTTTGGATGTTCTAAGATAATATTTCCTTTTTTGACATTTTTCAAAATATTCCAACAGAAGAGTTGTCTGATATCGAGAAAACTAGATTCTTTGAACAAGTTATCACTTGGGTAAGTGTGGACCTTATGATAAATAATTTTTATTATATATTTTTTTAAGACATTCAATTTTTTCCAAATAATTATCACTTACTCCACCCCATCCCACTATACCTGTATTGTAATTGCGATTCAACTAATGCAAAATATAATATTCTCAAATTTTGGGGTATCCAGAAAATCTCCATATATTTGAATTTGTATATCATTCCCTCAATTTTTCCACTATATTTTCAATTTGCAGGTTCCATCTCGTATGCCGGTGCTATTATGATGCGAGATATTTCATCGACTTCCCTTCTGGTATTTCATAACTTTCTCCTATTTTTATAGGTCCATATTTGGTAGTCCATTTGTGTAGGAACAGAAGGCAAGTATTTAGTTTTTGTAAATTCAGTGTTAATTTATTACCTCTAAACCATTTTTCTATTTTCAGAAAATCAGTTTCTAAAGATCCTTCAGTTCCGGCATGTATTGGATTTATATAGTATGGCTGTATCGTCTGCAAAGCTTAGAATATTTCCTTGTGTTTTCATGTCGAGTAGGCCGTTAATATAGATAGTAAACAATAATGGTCCCAGTACAGTACCTTGTGGGACTCCATAGGAAACATTCTCGTATTGGCTGGTTTCACCATTGATGCTTACCCTCTGTTTTCTATCAGTCAGATAACTTTTAAGAATTCTATAAATATTTCCTCTTAGTCCATATGAGGATATTTTTTTCAATAATGTATTGTGGCAAACAGTGTCGAATGCTTACGAAAGATCAACGAATATGCACAAGGTAGCCTTTTTTCTTATCCAGTGCTTCATAAATATAGGATGATAAAGCGAGTATTGCATCTTCCGTCGATTTTCCTTCTCTGAATCCAAATTGTTTATCCGAGAGAACTTGATGTTTATTCAGAAAAGACAATATTCTTTTTTCAATATCTTTTCTACGATTTTAGATATGTTAGAGATAAGTGATAGTGGCTCTGTAATTCACCATTTCATATTTATCTCCATTTTATACAGTGGTTTGATTAGTCCTGTTTTCAGGATTTTCGGAAAGTACCCTGTATCCAAACACCGATTTATTAAATGGGTCAGTGGGCCTTTGATTTCATTTACTATTTCTTTAAGAGTTTCAGATCGAATATCGTCATCACCCGGAGATTTTTTTGGTTTTAGTTGCGGTATTATCTCTTTGACTTCATTTTCATCAGTTGGGAATACGTACATAGTGCTGTCTACTATGTTTTCAGAATAATCAAAATCTAAGGTTCCGTTATTTTCATTACAAGATTTTCGCCTAATTGCTATAATATTCATTGAATCTGTTCAAATTTCTAATTGATCATGTATGATTACATCATTGTTAAGTTTTATTCCTTTATTTTGTAATGTTTCCGGATTTGTTGCAGATTTCATTGACAGTTTTCCACAGGCCTTTTGTACTGTTTTTATTTCTTTCTATTATTTGATTGGCATATATTTTCTTAGCTGCTAGTATCATCTTATTCAGGTGATTTTTAAGATGTTTGTATTCTTCCCAAAGCTCTATATTATCTGGATCTGTTCTCACTTTTTTATATAAATCATTTTTTCCATCAACAATTGCTATTATTTCAGGTGTTATCCATTTGGTTCTCGGGCGATTTTTGTTATTTACAGTCACAGTGACAGTATTTTTTTCAATGAAGAATTGTAATATTTTAATAAATGCACCGGCCATTGACTCTATATCATCTTGATTGTATATATCGACCATAGTTCATTCCCCAATTCCTGCCTGAGTTTATTATAATTGATAAATTTTCTGTTTTTTTTTCGATTTGATTGGACTTTTGTTTCACCAGATTGAATGTCAAAGCAATGGGAAAATGATCTGTTATTCCATTTTGTATAATATAGGATTTGAAATTAACACTTTTTTTAGATTTTATGAAATAATGGTCTATACAAGATCCACTACTAGGTCGGGTAACATCGTTTATATGAGATGTAAATCCATGTGCATTCATTATATTTTTATATTCTTCTGCATAGTCGTATTTCGATAATAAATCTATATTTATGTCACCTGTGATTTTTTGTATGTCACTGCTTTTCATTGTTTCTAAATATCTGATGATTTCTGTATTGAATTGTATGGGACAAGTGCTTGGAGATCTGTACACGGAAGTAATTATGATATCACATACCTCATTTTTTATATGTATTTGTGAAGCTTTGATTTCTCCAATATTTTGAATATTATAGGAATAATCGAGTGTATCTTTGATAAATACCACAACTCCGTCATTTTTATTTAAAGAGCCCTCATTATATAAAGTTTGGTAACCCTCCATATGGATGATTTCAATATCATTCACTATATATGTTTCCGTTAATATAATAAGATCCAGTTTCTCAGGAATTTTTTTTTTATATATGTTTCCGTTAATATAATAAGATCCAGTTTCTCAGGAATTTTACTCAATAATATTACTAATTTGTTTTGCTACTACCGAATCATTTTCATATTCTCTTATATATGGATCCATCTCATATCTTTCCTGTACTTCTTTTATTATTTATTGTCAAATGAATCAGAACAAAACATTGTAACCAGCAACGAAAGAATTGTATACAAAATAAAAAAAATAAAAATTCATAAGATGATAGCTAAGCAGACTTGTATGGAATTTATCAGATGTGATTAGTACGGGAGGTTTGTTACCATAATATGGATTGGAAATTTTATATGTTTGGTGGTTGGTTGCTTTGGATGATATCAGTTGGGTTTCATTTAATTATACGATTTCTCAATTTTTCTTTTATAATAGAAGGATCTGTACCTGCGCTATTTTTTCTTCTTGGGGTTTCCTGGGTGAGTGTATTTTTCTGTTCCTTAGTTTGGGGTTGTTTTCAGTTATATCACTTGTTTCCGGGCACTGGATTCGTGTTTATAGTAATGGGTTCCTCTATGTTAGTCTCCCAGTTATCGGAACGCTGGGTGTTTGTGGAGCACTGTTTGCCTTTATATTGTTCTTTTCTTCAATGGCCTCTAAATCTTCTACTGTGTAACCAATATCTTCAATAAATAGTCTGTTTCCTTTTATATAGCACTTCTCTGAGGAATTTTTGTATACTGACAAATATGCACGCAGTGATTTGTTTTCTCCTTTGTATTTCAGTCAGGTCGTTGACGATGAAAATGGTGGTCCCTCTCAGTTTCGAACAATTTTTCAAGATCATTTGTTTTTCAATTGAGATACCAGTTCAACTTTCAACGGACTATTTACTGAACGCCCCAAACAGTAAAGTTATTTATATCAGATTCTGCGAGACTTACATTTAAAGTTCATTTATTGTATCACACAGGAAATGCCGTGTAATTTTTTTGTGGATTTCTATTCAGACCAAAAATAAGAAAATTATTTTTCCTGTTATTTCTGTCCAGATATTCAACTTTCCTATTCAAGTCTATTTTCCTTTTCCAAGTTCTCCAGTTTGTTCTTTAGTGACCCAATTTCCAATAATACTCTGGCTTCGGTGGCTTCAATTATATTTTGAGTTCAGTTTTGCTTTGATTATTTTTTCCCATATAATTGTTTGATTGTTATTTCTTTATTTTCTACCATTTTAGGAAATATTTTATGAGTGGTATGCACCTGTACTATAATTTTATGATTGTTGTCGATTCTATATAGCTTACTGGATAAAGTTCTTGGTTTACCACTTGTGCATTATCAAAGTTCAAGTTTTGACGGATCAATTCACACTATTTCATCACTTGCACTAAACAATGATTTTTAGATTTTATTTCACAATGTATACACAATTTATTCGCAGTTTTTATTGAGCGTCTTATGTCTTGACTGGCCAAGTGTTCGAAATGGTATGCCGGTGAGCACACTCCCCCCAGCGGGAAATTTTGTCGAATCCTCTGTTATTTCAGAGGTAGGGTTCCTTAACGAGCTCAATATCTATGGACTCGGGACCTCCATCTTAACGTCCCCTCTGAAGGACGGCATATCTATCGTCTCATCTCGGGCTCTTTCTGATAAGACGCCTGCAGCTGCAAATGAGCTACTATGCTACCAGTTGTTAGGGCATTTTAACTCGCACCTTCCTTGTTGGGTTCAAGTACTAAACGCACGCGACGTTGCTTGCAGGCTGCCAAAGGGAGGGGGGGGGTGGGAGTTGATATATATATATATTGAAAATTCACAGAGACCACAAATGGTTTTATACACCTTATGCAGGCCGTCAAAGGGGTGGTTGATATATTTTTAAAATTCACAAATGCCACAAATGGCTTTCTAAACCTTTCTGCTTTTGATATTTATTTGTTATCGGTCTTCTCTTCGTCTCTGATGGAATCCCGAATATTTTTATTTTATATTGAAATTACTGATGAAGCGATATATCGACATAAACTAGTTACGTAATCAATTTGTTTTACGTATTTTGTATCATATATTATTCAATAAATATCTAAACAACTCCACTCCCTTATTCCACCTCATTTGCGAGAGTGGCAAACTATAATGTGGCACCGGTATACAACTCCAATTATGTGCAAATGTTGTAGAAGCCATTTGCGGCATCTGTGTATTTTCAAAAATATTAACCCCTATTTCACCCACCCTGACAGCCTGGAAAATTCTGCGCCATATGAAAAAAGAGAAAAGGCCAATAACAATGACATATGCCAAGCACAGCGGTGTAAAAAGTAATTTGTGGCGTCTGTGATTTTTTTTTAAATAACCTCCCACCATTCCACTTCCTCAAATCGAACTTATTTATCAAGCTGATAAAATTTTTTCACCTTCAGTTGAAACTGGAAATAATAGTATATTCACGTCCCTAACTGAATAAAATCTATGTAAAACGGAAAAAGGAAAAATAAAATTCGAGATTTTATTTTTCTCAGTGTAGTTGTAGATGTGGCTAACTTCCACACCATTTTATGACTATCACACCCATATTTTGACAATTTGTAATTTCTAATTACCTACTCTTCTCGATAGCTTTTGAAAGTAGGCGTACTAATTTCTAACGTTTTCAGTGAGTGAGTATTTTTGGAAATTCTCTGGAAAGTCTGAATATGAGGTGTTAATGCAATATGATGATTATTATATAGTAAAAGAACATTGAAGTTGATCGTTGGAGAATTGAAGTTATACTTGAATAAAATTCAAATCCTATTCAAATTGCACACATTAAATTTTCATGCGTGTGTATTTATTCAACTTTCCGATTCAACTTGGTCTGCCTAAGAAGTTTCAACAATCAAGAAGCATGTTTTTATTAGACTAAATAACTGTAATAAAAGCAACAGTACAGCAGGGTCTGCGTTTTGTTGAACTATTTCAAATTTGTGAAACTTTGAACTTATTCAAAATTTGTTATTAAATGAGATTAAAATTAAATCGTCCACTTTATTCCATTGCCAATCAGTGTGAAAATAATAATATGAAAAATGGTTATTTAACTAGAATATATGTGGTTATTATATTGAAAAAATCCTTTTTATCTAGCCGTGTACTAAAACTTATAAAATAAGTTTAAGTCATCGCTACAATTATTTAATTATTTTTTTTTGAATCATTTGGTTTCAAAAAGCTTGTCGCGCGTAGTGTTCAAGAAAATAGGTACCAATTAATTTGATTGCAGTGATTGGTTGGTAGTAACAACTTGTCGAAGTATTAATTTTTTACAATTGCGCGACAAGCTTTTAAAACCAAATAATTCAACAAAAACAATTAAATCATTGTCAGCTTAAATAAAAGCTTGTCTTTAGAAAGGTTTCTTTTTAAGTTATTTATTTTTTGCTTTTTAGTTAGTGCGTCTTAATTTGTTGATTTCTAATAGAGCATCGTTATTACAAGGTTTTCTTCCTATAAGTTTAGAGCTGAAAAATCGACTCCGACCCACCACCAATTTGAATGAAATCTGACCATAAACACAAAACTCGTTTGCCATTGAAGTCGCCATCTTGAATTCATAGATTTTGACAAAAAATTCACAATCTCCCAACCTGAAAACCCTACCTACCAATTTTGAATAAAATTGACCATAATCAAAAGTCTTCCTCCATCTTGGGGCCGACATCCTGAATTCATAAATGTTGACCAAAATTCATAATCTCCGAATCCGAAAACTCCTGCTCACCAATTTTGAATCGAAT
>JAFIRS010007044.1:0-28887 GCA_018342105.1 Gonioctena quinquepunctata | reverse complement strand
ACATGATAGAGGATTTCTGTGGAAAATAGAAGGCTTCATTTGGAAGAACGTGAAATTAAAGCATTGTAGATATTTTTGGGAATCAATTCTACAGAAGACTGAGCACCTTGTACCAACTTTATTTTCTGAAGGTGAAATTTCCGGATGCCCTTTTTTTTCTACGAGCGATAGTAAAATAATATTGTGTTTGCATATTATCATCAACAATTTATTGAAATAATAAATGGGATTACTGAAAATATACTTTTCAATTATAAAAAAAATATATACAGTTCAAGTATGATTCTACTTGAATAATGTTTATACAAGGAGAGACTGCACAGTTGATATTCTGCAAATTGTTAGAATTATTTAAACATTCAACTGTTCAAAGTGAAATGAATTTCAAATCAAATGTCCAAAAACTCATGTACTAATAGTGATTCATGGTAGATTCATGCAATTCCAAAACAATATCATATTTTTTTTATTAAAGAAATAAGGATTAATATTTGAAATTCATCGCTCAGACCTGCTGCATAATTCCATCAATCCTCAATTTCTTCAAAGAACTCTTCACTGAAATCATCTCTGTGATGGAGGCATAAGTTGTAGAGAACACAAGCAGCAACTGTGCAGTTGACTATGACAGGAATTTTATTATCCTCTGAGCCTTCCGAATCTTCCCTTCGGAAGTCCAAATGCATGTTCAATGACAACTCTCGTAGATAATATGATATAGTTGCTTCTGCTTTCTACTATTGTTAGAAGTGCATTATCTTTCATCGGTGTAACTAACCAGTTCAATGATGCATAGGCAGAATCAATTTATACTTGTCTAAAAACAAATTTTCTGCTTGTTCAGCTGCTTTTCTATATAATGTTGTTTTTCTGGAACATTCTGGCAACATGCATTGATCCAGGTTCACCAACCAAAATATCCAAAAAATCTTTCTTGAATTTACAACTCCCTGCATAAGAATGCTGTGGAATCCTTTTCTATTAAGATAATCCTGTGAATGTTCTTCAGGATTATTGATACGAAACCAATTCCGATATGTAAACCATCAATTGCACCTATCACATTTCTCAGTACTTTTTTATATGCATAGCTTGGAGTTACATGGAATCTATCTGCCCAAATGTCTCTATTTGCAAGATACCATACAGTTACTAATACAGCTTTTTCATTGAAAATTGAGGCCAACCACCTTCATGTAGCAGTCGCTTTTGATAACCATTTAAATCTGAAACATGTCAGAAAAACATTCAAGTTTACAATCAGTTACAATAATATGAAGTCAATGGTATCATCATTAGTTACATGCCAATTATATCTTGAACACTTTGCCTGCCCATTCTGAAACGAAGTTTGAATTCTGCTTCAGAGAAGAATCGTACAACATTTTCAATGTATTTTTATATGTTTTTATGTCTCAGTCTATCATTTGAACTGCTAGATGTTGACATCGGATCAATTGAGAACATCAGTTTTGCTGAAAGATGTAATGTAAAAATTATATCGATTACTGGTTCAATATGCCGATCCATTTTTATTGAAATTCATTCATTTTAGTTGGGTTGAGGTTTAAATCAAAACACAACCATAGAAATAAAAATATTGGGTTTTTCCTTAGTTAGTTCTTTCGGAAGAATATTATTTGTGAACTGAAAAGTTACAATTTCTTTCATTTGAATCCGACAATGGCCGATGGTGTTCTTAGACACTTCCAAAGTTTCAAAACACCGTTATTTTAATTCATCTTTTGGTCGAATTCTGAACTAGTGAACTTTATTCGGTTTCTTTCGTTCGAACAAATGCACAAACACTTGCTGGAACAAACCTATAGGTTCATTTGTTTATGTTCATCGCAGTTACCACATAACAGTTTATCATTTGCCCATAGGAGGGTTCATCATGAGTTGCCATCCTGAAGTTGAATGAAGAGAGAGAAAGACTAATGATATTGACCAATATAATTGAGTTTGACGTCCCATAATGATAGAAGATGGAAATAGAACCATGTTAACCATACTTTTGTACATCATACACCATATTGATTTGGATTGCCAATAAAAAAAAGCATTTCAAAATAATATTTATATCACTGTTCACACTGTTACTACTGAGACCATGGACGTATAAAAAAGATGGACCCAGTTATTACATTATTAATGAAGCCGCTGAACGGCCATTTCGAGTTGTGATAATTCTTTATTACCCACCAACACTAGCTTAAACTGTATCGCCAACGAATTCCATTCAGTAACTGAACATTACTATCCTTTACGATTTATGGAATGAGAATCGAAATTACACATTCCAGAATCTAAACTAGAGAAATGAATTTGAAAAATCGTTGTGGGCTTTCAAAGAATTCTGTACAGTTCCATTGCAACGCTGCACGTGGCAACGCTGTCGAAGTGTGTTTGGGTTACCGTCTATCACCAACATCCTATGCTGTTTACAAATTTCACTCGTTCATGTTGACATTTTCTGCGGTGTGCAGTATTTGTTGAAATATTGTTTTTTGTGTTGTGTTTGGATTATATAGTGAAAGAAAAATAGATAGAGACTAATAATGGTGCTTCACTGTTGGGTTTGCAAGCAATCCAATTGTTCTAATCAAAATCCTAACTTTCATAGGTGAGTACATAGTTTGTTTACAAACATTAGAGATTGGCGTTCATCTTTGTCATAGGCGTCACAGTGAGTATCGAATTTCTATACATACTACAAAATGAAATTGATTTATTGAAATCTTGTTATATGAAGGTGATGATCGACAATAACAAAAAAATTATTTACAAACAAATGCAACATTTTAGATGAAAACTCATTGAAATTTGACTGAAATATTAGTGCCAAAAACAATGTATATCCAGATGAAACTGATATTTACCGAATAACAACTTTTATTTAACTTCACCTGTTAGTTTGTTAGTAAGTCAAATCTTGCAAGTGAAATTTGACCCAAATCTAATTCTTCCACTTGATAAAAGTGTTTAGTACCATAAAATTTAAAATAATATCAAAATTTAAAAAACAATTAAATGCAAGCTTTTATTCAAATGCCCCAAAAGGTACGAAAATAATGTTTTCAAATGTGTGACGTAGGTTATTCTGTGAGTAACAGATTCAAAAGCTTGTCGCTTTTGTATTCAAACTGAAAACTTTGCGAGGCAAACTTTTGAAGTTGTTTTTACTTTCAATTTTATTATACATTGTTGAAAATGATGTCTAACTTTGGATTTCCATTTAGGTTTCCCAGCTGATGCCCATGAAAAAGCTGTTTGGTTGGAAAATTTTCAGATCTTCAGAAAGTCCCTGCATATGGTCAGATTTTTCAGTCCTAACATTGAGCTAATAATCTGTATTACATTTTCAATGAACATTGTGGAAATATCATTATTTTCATGATTCATACAACTACTCAAATAATATTTGTGTTCCAGGCATCTATATCAGAATCAACATCTGAACTTTTGAAAAGGATGCTTGAGGGATCCAGAATTCATTTGCTCTAACTCTGAGCTTCTACTCGACAAAGCATATAATTATGTCAGAAAGACATTCAATAATTCTCTACCTCACCCAACAACTATATCAAAATGATACCAGTCAGTTGATGGTGCTCCTGGATGGACACAGGAGGCATTCAGAGCATTGAAACTGAAGGCGGATGCAGCTAAACAAGTGAACAAAAGTGTTATATGCAATTTAATTTTCGATGAAATGTCTATTCGAAAACAAGTCGAATGGACTGGCAAAAAGTTTTGTGGGTATGTGGATATTGGTACTGATTTGGATAGCGATCAACTTCCTGAAGCAAAAAGAGTACTGGTGTTTATGCTAGTTAGTTTGAACAGTTCCTGGAAGATACCTGTTGGATATTTTCTTCTAGATGGTCTTTGTGGATCTGACAAAGCTGGGCTTGTTAAGAAATGTTTAGAGTTGGTTGATGAAACTGGAGTGCTTGTATCCTCTATGACATTTGATGGAACTTCAGCCAATTTGAAAATGGATTCAGTTCTGGGAGCAGATTTCAATATTTCACCAATGGAAACCTATTTCAGTCACCTGTTACGAAGGAAAAAGTATATTTATTTCTGAATCCATGCCATATGATGAAATTAGTTCGAAATTGTTTAGGATCATATAAAAACTTGACAGATTCTCATAACAAGCAAGTGAGTTGGGATTATATTGATAAATTAGTTGACATTCAATATAATGAGGTTAGATGCTGCAACAAACTGCGAAAGCGTACATCATGTGGACTAAAGAAAAAATGAAGGTGAAGATTCGATCAAACGCTAAGTAAAAGTGTAGCATTTCATTCAATATAATGAGAAGTTAGATGCTGCAACAAAACTGCGAAAGCGTCACATCATTATTGTTGATTAAATTCAAAGTAGCTGAGGCAACTGCATTATTCATTCGTTATTTTAACGATCTGTTTGACATTTTCAACTCAAAAAATAGATTCGCCAAATATATTTATAAAAAGCCATTGTCTTCAGTAATAAGTAAAACATTTTTTGATCACCTAGACGTTATTAAGGAATATATATTGCATCTGTCTGCTGGAAGTGTTAGTGTTTTGAAGTCAAAAAGAAAAACTAGTTTCTTAGGATTTCTTATCTGTATTGAAAGCCTCGAAGGTCTTTACGATTCTTATGTCAAAACCAATAAACTCAAATATATGCTTACTTACAAATTGTCACAAGATCACATTGAACTATTTTTTGGAGCTGTAAGAAGTCGTGGAGGATTCAATAACAACCCGACTGCTAGACAATTTGAGGCAGCATATAAGAGGTTGATAGTTCATTCAGAAATAAAAGCTGGAGAAACTGGAAATTCTATTAACTTAGAGGCAACCTCAATATTATTTTGTAGCAGTGGTAGAGTAACCATCAATGAGAATGGTCAAGATCTTTCTTTGATGGCTGAGCAGGTATCATTTGAAAATGAATTGAGTGAAGATATACGAGCTTTAGATTTTCTCCACTCTTCTGCTTGGTGTTTAACAGATTATGGTTAATGATATTGTTTGTTATATAGCTGGTTATGTGTCGAAGAGCTTGAAGAGAATTGTTACATGCTTTAGATGCCAGCCACTTTTATTTGATGAGAATGATGAAACTACTTGTACACTACTTATAAGGAAAGAGTATAAAAACCTCACGAAAGCATTAAAATTGGTAGTAGAAACTTGTAAAATTGCTGAAATATATTTCAGATTTTTTCATAAAACAACAAATATATTCAATGAGAAAATTAAAGACCTCATGAATATCTTGGTGAATAACACTCTACAAAACCTGCCGCCAAAACTCTATGAACATTTTGGTGATCACTTGTATGACGAAGATCCCATTGGTGGTCACTCAATAGAGCTGTTGAAGCTGATTTTGAATGAATATTTCAAAATTAGAATCCATCATGAGACATCTAGTAAATTAGATTCATCAACAGAACAAGTCAGGAGCATTTTAACAGAAACAGTTTCATTTCGTAATCAATAAAATATATGTGTTTTACATTCCGAATCTTCCTGAGTTTCAAATGTATGTTGCCTTAGATTATCATAATTTAGTTCGCAATATTTTTATTCCTATTTTGAATTGGAATTATCAAATAATACAAGCCTACTTATGTGATATTTTGTTCCAGAGATATAGGCATGGCCCTAGTTTCATGATCACCCAGTATATTGTTGATATTTGGATGAACCAGTGCAACTTTGGAGATCATTCCCTTCATCTTCCATCTTGGATTTATAGATTTTGACAAAAAATTCACGCATAATCTCTTTACCTGAAAACCCCCACATACCAATTTTGAATGAAATATGACCATTATCAGAAAACTCGTCCCCCAGCTTGGGGCCGCCATCTTGAATTCATAAATTTTGACAAAAAATTCAAAATATCCGAGAAAACCACCGCATACGAATTTTTGAATCAAATCGGACCATAATCACAAAACTCGTCCTAATCTTGGGGCACCATCTTGAATTTATGAATATTGACAAACATTTCATAATCTCCAACCCCGAAAACCCCCGCATACCAATTTTGAATCGAATTGGACCATAATCACAAAACTCGTCGTCCATCTTGGGGGGCGCCATGTTGAATTTATTAATTTTGACAAAAATTTCATAATCTCCGACCTCGAAAACTCCCTCATACCAATTTCGAATTGAATCGGACCACAATCACAGAACTAGTCCGCCATCTTGAATTCTGACAAAAAATTCATAATCTCCGTTCCCGAAAACCCCCACATACCAATTTTGAATCGGATCATAATTACAAATCTCGTCCGCCATCTTGGAGCCGCCATTTTGTTTTTTCCTCTAACAAAAATTCCATAATGCATTGCCACCGGAATTATATATAACAAGTGAAACTAAATAAAATCTAGTAATAAAAAGTATAATCTTCAATATGACTATAGAATATGTATATGAATCTAAAAATATATTCAATGAAATACTAGAATCGAAAGTGTTTTATTGTCCCTCTTATCTTTTTCAGTTCTGTTTCTTATATTAAAAGTGCAGTGTAAATTTTTCATTGCTTCAAATGTGGAAATAATAATAATTTTTTTTTAGAATCGACCTTTTAATGAAGACAAACACATATTTTATGAACACATCAGATCTGTATATCCAAGTTTTGCCAAAGTTTTCATAATCATATGAAACTCCACATATTTTCTTTCAGCGGCCTATGCGACATAACTAGTAATTATTAATAGGTATTCTATTATTTAGGTACGAACATATTGTTTTATTTACAACACAAATCAAGTGTAATTTATACAAATATTAGTTAACCGTAGGACTTATTTACTTACTAATACTTAAGTGAACAACTCGTTCATTGACAACACTAAACAGTTCAAAATGAAACGAATTATTAAAAAATGAAAAAATTCACTGCGTAAAAAGTAATTAACTGAAAAGAGAAAAACAAGCTCGATAATCTATAGAATTTTGTTTCAGCAATGTAGAATACCTGTTTTCAACAATGTTCAATACCTTCCTGAGCAATTAATAAAATGTATAAGTACATAAAAGCTGAAATTTTGATAGCTTCATGCATGGGTAACCACTCCATTCGAAAGGGGGTGAATGGGAGGTTGAAGTTTGTATGGAAGCACCGTTAGTTTTGGAGTTGGAGTCTGTCTTTCGACTGAAACACACAAATTTCAAGGTTTTTGAAAATTCGATCTAAAGGGGGCAAAAGGAGAGTTAAAAGTTTGTATACGAGTACGGTTAGGTTTTAAGTTAGGGTCATAAAAATTAGCATTCTTCACACCCACTTGTGTCTGATCGCATGGCAATGTTGGGTTCTCTTAACTTTTGTGCTTATTATGAAAATATATTTGCTATGATGAAATCATGGCTAAGTGATGGACTAAATGTAACTGTGGATGAAATTATAAAAGGATTTTTCCAAGCATCATCGATAGATAGTATGTATGCAAATGGTCTAAGGGAATATCTATTTTATTATGAATCGCAACTCATCCATGATTTATGTAATAAATGATGTGAAAACCATTTTGATTTTTTCTTTTTACAGGTCAATTGATTGAATGAAAGCAGTAAATTTGAGGACATAATTTATTAACATTGAAAAATCATACAGAGTACATGAAGTCCGATTTTACTTTGGTCGATGCTAAACACATCGTGAGCGTAGGAACGTATAGTCTGTTCGCGTACGGTCTTGCTTGTACCCTGCTTCAAGCTATCAACATGATCATCGAAATTAATTTTATTCTTCACCACACATTTTTTCGACTCCTTTTAACTTTTTTCTTGTTATCCCAGTTTAACGAAAATCCCCTATGTTAATCCACTGCTGTCGTAAATCCGTATAAATCCACATAAATCCGTATAAATCCAAGTAAATCCGTATAAATCCACGTAAATCCGTAGAAATCCGTAAAAATGCCATGTCCGTAGAAATTTCGTAGGCCGTAGACCTAGGAATGCCGTAGGCCGTGACCGTAGAAATTCGGTAATCCACGTACATTCACGCCACGTATATAAATCATTTTTATACGTGCATTGAAGATTACTTTGTGTAGTTCAGAGAACGATTACAGTAAGTAGTATTGGATTTTTCAATATTTGGTAGGATCTGAGTACTGTTGACGAGCTACATGTTTATGCAGTCCTTGTCTGTTATCGGTAATCGGCCTACTACAAGCCGCTGGACTGAGGAAGAGGTGGGAGGGAACAATAGGCAAGGAAGAAAATCTTATATTTTCCTTTATTTCAACTTTGAGCTCCTCAATCTGCAGATAGAAACGTGCGGTTTTCATAAGTAATACCACGTATTCTGAATATTCGAAACAATTATCTTGCTTATATTATTCGCGAAATTGTGTTGTTGTAATGATTTATTGTATTTATTAACAATTAGTACCCGATACTGGTAATTAATCTATTCCGTCAGATCACTCGAGAGGTGTCAATGCTTCCTCAACTATAGAGATGAAGGCGAAATTAGTGTGGAAATGAGGAAAAAACTGAAAGATACCCAATTGAACACCTTGAAACAATCCTGTTGAGAATTAGTTCCAATCCTGAAAATTCAAAATGACGAATAATAGTTATTAACATTGTGACCAGTTGAGAAATGTGCTTTTTCATGCAGCACTATAACATGAAATTGCACTTTTTATTTTTGATGTGATATGTGACACTTTTCAAAATTACAAATTTTTAACTTGTCACATTTCATGTCAAACAGTTGGTCGAAATTTCTGATAACTGTCATTTTAACATCAGAAAGGCCGTCAAACTGTATGAAGTATAGTTCAAACTGACAAATGATGTTATACATTCGTCTTTCTCAAGAATCCATTTTTGATCTGAATTAGGGATATTAAAACGTTATTTCCTGATTTGTTTGGAACAATATTGTTTTTCGATTCTAATCAAAATAGCTTTCGAGAAGTGTCACTTTTCCAAGTTAGAATCATGAACATAATATTTCAACAATTGTGGTTGGAACATGTGACAATAATTATTCCAATTGTTAGGCAGTACCGACTACTTTGACACAAATAATGTATACTGTGCAGCATATATGTAACATTTTAGTTGATTATATCAGTTACAAATGTTCTCTCGGCTATACTCGAGATGCTCGATTTGCAATAATTAGTTGTAGCTGTGTTAAGTCTACCAGAAAAAGACTTTCTATCCACTTATTTTCAAAATTATATACTACATTTTTGTCCAAATAGTGCTCAAGTTTCTAATTATATTTGAGTATATTATCAGACAATGACTATGCCTATCTATATGGATGGAAAAAAAACTATTCGTCACATATGAAGATAATGTCGAAAGCATTATCTCCACTGAGTATGAGCAGGGTGTATACCTATGTATAATATATGCTTGGTATCACCATAACTAGATTATTATTAGTGAAACAAATTAGAAATCAGAAGAATCGTTATAGATATGATATTCAAAATGTTCATGAACTTGTGGAAATAATTTTAAAGCAATTCTAGTGAATAAATACTAGAGATCTCTTTCCAGCGTTGATTATAGATTTCAGCGTCATTTTATGAAATTTTTATGAAAGTTTAGTTTTGGAGACTGTGGTTAGGCAATCGGTTTTCTATCTCCAGTAGACCTGAAAGGAGATTAGGATAATGTGAAGTTTCTTCTTTCACGCATTCGTGATAGCGAACGACCGCAACAAGTGAATATGCATAATTCTAGTTCCTTTTAGTTCTACTACTGAAGGTGGCTACTTCGTAGCATGAATACGTATTCATAGACATATCTAGTTCGTGTTTCATGGATCTTCCTTTGAAGTTGAATTGTTGTGAAAAATATAACATTTGATTTCAACAGAGTTACCTGAAGTCCACGAAACTATATTTATCACCTAGTGGACTCAACGCAATGGCTAAAAAGGAAATGAAACGTTCATTTTCTTCAAAATTTTAAATATGAACAGTCGTACATGAAAATATCTTCGTCTGTGTATGTAGAAATATCAACTAACTAAACGTTACAATTTTATCAACTCAATCCCAATTTGAGGAATTCATCTTGAAATATTTGTTACTGCAGTATATCAATTGATGATTCTTCATAATATGTACACGGTGTTCCCAAATGATATTTACATATCAAATGAGATAATTCCTAGCTCATTATGGGACTAAAAGTCCACAAAACATATGTCCAGATTTGCTTTCTATTTCAAGATTCAGGATGACAAAGTTTTTGATAAAAATTGTTTTTTAATAATATCTCGAACATACTTCCGCTAATTTCGATTAAACGCATTTCCTCACAGTAATGGGGGCTCATTCAGATTAGAATTAATAATTCCAGTCGTGCTTCAAAGGAAGAACGATTTGATATTCACGGAAAAATTATTGTAGTCCACTGGTTCTCCATAAGTTCAGATCAAGCAATGAAAATTACAATTTTTTCGTCAACCAAATCTTGTTAACTGCTTTTATTTTTTTCTCGATATTAAATTTCTGCTGCAGCCCACTTCTCATCAATTCCAACGCCACATCTCCATCATTTTTGTGTGGTCCACTGATATGCACCGAAATGATTCCAATCTTGTTCTTCAAAAAAGGTCAGAGTGCAAAAATGTTGTGATTTTTACTCATGGAAAACTAGTGGCGTACAATGTTTCTTCCAATCAAATAGGTTTCCCTTTGAGAAGTCACCAAAAATTATTAATTAATTAATTGAGAGCCGTAAGGAATTATATTAGTAGAAACCGATTTTTCAAAAATAAAATACACCCTGTATGTTGAAGACGAAGCAAACTAGGACACGTGAGTATTAATAGGGGCTTTCATTCCTGATATAAGCCAAGGAATCTTCTCCTTCAATTTGTAGGTAAATAACATCAGGAACACCCTATTTATGGACAGAGGATATTTTTATGGATTTTATTGTTCCACCTAATGAGTTCGCAAAGGTGCTTACATTACAGTCAGATTTAAATATTGCACGGAATACTTTATTCTTCATTCATTAAACGTAGTTGTGGTGACTAAGATTGAGTAACAAGTGACTGCAAAGCGTCATCTGTTTTCTGAGACAATAATTTTTTCAGGTGAATCAAAGGGACGGACTACAATATACATTCGAAGATATTGGAAGAAAAACATTAGTGGTGGAGTTAACGAAAGATCGAAATGAAAATAAGCTGAAGAGAGTTGAAAATATCAGAACAGTTGCAAATACGAATGATGATACTGGTGAGGATGGATACCGTACACATGCTGTTCATGAGATATTTCCGACAGAAAAATTGAACATTGATCTCAAAATGAAGAATGCCGATGATGAAATTGGAAAGAACGCGGATATTAGTCGAATAACAGATGATTTAGCTGAGGATGGCGATCAGACATCATCAGAAGAATGATGTGAATATACCTGAAATAACAGTGTGATCTTCCCTATAATGAAATTATGGAATTCAAAAAGGCTAATTTGCAAGAAGATGATATTCCTATTGAACAATCGACGAATGATAAGTAAATCTCATCTCTGTACACATCATTACTCCTGGAAATGATGAAAGATCAATTCACCTCACAAATCAAAACAACAATTCTGTCTATTTTGTGAAAAGTTGGTGAACAGATTTGGTAGGCACCTCACAAATGTTCATAAAAATGGAGATGAAGTTAAAAGTAGTATAATTTCTCATTGTAAAAAGTCACAGGAGAGAAGAAAACTCATCGATCGCCTTCGCACCAAAGGAAACTATATGTACAATCATGACGAAAATAATTCATGCCAAAAAATTGTAGCACGCAGGCCAATCTACAAACAGTGCCCTGAAGAATATATGGACTGCCCTACTTGTTCGGTGCGTATCTCCAAAGTGTCTCTGAGGAGGCATGCTCGAAAGTCTAATTCCAACATTACTGAGAGGATGAGGACTCAAGTTGAGAGTAAAAGAGTAACTTTTGATCTCCACAAAATAGCGAATACAATTTTGAAAGATCATGTGTTTCCTGTAATGTATGTCAATATTCTATATCATATATTATAAGATACATTTGGCAACCCTGCCTAGAATCCTCAGTATGTATTAGACAACGGTCATGCACGTTACGTTGCAACGCGATCAACCTGTATTCATGTATTCATATATCTATCTATATATATATATATTATAACCTATTCGTTATATCTCAATTACCAGTGTTTTATTATAAGCAATCAAGTAACTAAAATAGTCAACAACATAAGTATTTTATATGGTGGCAGCTAAAACGTGAACGATAGGTTATGGTTTTTTATCGCCGGTACCGAATTTCAAATAAATTTCGTAGTGCTATTCGTATTTCGCAGGTGTGCAGGTGTTCAAATCGGTAGAGTACCTAGCGGCGTTGTCGGATCGACTCAATTGGAGTGAACTTGTAAGACATAAAGCTTTTGGCTTGAAAAGTGCGGTTATTGTGCTGTTTAATCGCGATTTTATTGTTTTGATGACTAATAAAAGTTCGTGAGATGTCTGAGCAGGGAAGAACTCCTGAACCATTTTGTTTTGAGGGGAATTGTGTAGCAAATAGCTGGAAATTCTGGAAACAGAAGTTTGAACTCTTTTTAACAGCCACTGGGAAAAGTTCAAAAGAGGACAAAGTAAAAATCGCCATTCTCCTAAATCTGTTAGGGGATGAAGGGTTAAAAATATTCAATACTTTTGAATATATAAACGAAGGTGATGAGAAAAAATATGCCATAGTGGTAGAAAAATTTGATGCCTACTGTAATCCTATGAAAAATCTGATTTATGAACATTTCAAGTTCTTCAAGAGGGATCAACTACCAAATGAGAGTATTGACCAGTTTGTGACAGCGTTTAAACAACTCGCAGTCTCCTGTGAGTTCAAAGAAAGGGATGTTTTGATTTTGGATCGAATAGTTTTGGGTGTGCGAGACCCAAAAATCCAAGAAAAACTCTTACAGAACTCAAGTTTGGAACTCATACAAGCAATAGACATGTGTCGTTCGATGGAAAACAGTGTTCTAACTCAGCGTGAAATCGCGAAAGAAGTGAACGCTATCCGGGAAAATATCGGGAACAATTCACGTGAAAGGTTTTCTGGGTATTCAGGACAACGGAATAGACAATCAGGACAGACCTTGGGACCACGCTTGGGACACTCAGGATATTCTGGTGATAACAGAACAGGCGGCAGGAATACAAAAGGTGACAACATACAGCAGAACCACAAAGGTAAAAAAATTCCTTGTACTAAATGCGGATATCAGCATGATTGGGGTAAGTGTTCTGCTATCAATAGATATTGTTCAATGTGTCATAAAAAAGGACATTATCGAAAATTCTGTCCAAAAACAGGCCAAAAAATAAATGAAATAAACTGTGAAACTGACTCTGATAGTGAAGTAGAGACTAATAATAGTGGAAATATGGTGTGGACTATACACAATGACACTCGTGTCGACTCAGTGGACTGGATTGAAACATTAAAATTCAACGGTAGTGAGATCAGTTTAAAAGTTGATACTGGCAGTCAGGTCAATATTTTGACTAGATCGGACTTCCAAAAACTGCAAATTGAGCTTAATGAACTTTTACCCACTTCTAGTACCTTAACTGGTTATACTGGTCATAAAATTGATATTTTGGGACAAATTCAGTTACAGTGTGGGTACAAAAACATTTATAAAACTCTTCTATTTTATGTTTTGAGCAGTGATACTTCGAAATCAATTTTAGGACTTTTGGGTCGCAAAAGTTGAAAATAGTCAATGATAATCCAAACAATATGTCGGTTAGTATTGTTAATACTGAATTGGAGCAAATATTGAACACTTATAAAAATATTTTTTCGGGTATAGGGAAAGTGAAAAAGAGTTTCAGGATAACTTTAACCCACGATGCGGTTCCCTTCATCAGTGGTACGCGAAAAATACCCCTAGCCCTCAGAGACAAAGTTAAGGACATTCTTAATGATATGGTGCGTGAGAATCTGATTGTTCCGGTTAGTGAACCTACTGACTGGCAAAATCCGATAGTAGTAGTACCAAAAAACCATGGTACTGATATCAGAATATGCATGGACCCTGTTTATTTGAATAAATACATTAAAAGAGAGCGTTTTCCAATTCCTACGCAAGATACTTTATTCACAAAATTAACGGGTTCGAAATATTTTTCCCTACTAGATGCCTCTTCAGCATTTCTACAATTACCATTGGATTATGAAAGTTCTCTTATGTGTACCTTTACAACTCCGTTTGGACGATTCCGGTATCTACGTTTACCTTACGGACTGACATGTTCACCGGAATTTTTTCAACGTTTCATTTATGAACTTTTAGAAAACGTACCTGGTCAAATAACTTATTTTGATGATATTCTCATTTATGGCAGTTCTATAAGTGAGCACAATAGAAATTTGAATGCTGTGTTAGATAAAATCCAAAAAAGTGGACTAACACTCAACAAACAAAAGTCAAAATTCTGTCTGAAAAAAATCAAATTTTTGGGACACCAAATGAGTGATATTGGGATCACCCCAGATTTTGATAAAACTCAAGTCATTTCAAATATGTCTCCACCCCAAAATCGTAAAGATCTGCAAAGAATTTTGGGTATGGTAGTATATTTATCCAAATTTGTTCCAAATTTGTCTAACGAAACAAGTATACTTAGAAAATTACTTAGTGAAAAAAATGAGTGGCAATGGACTGCTACAGAACAAGCATGTTTTGATAAAATAAAACAACTTGTTTCTTCAGCCACAACTCTTCACTATTTTAATCCAAAAAAGAAGACCATTTTATCTGTAGATGCAAGTCCATATGGCCTTGGAGCAATGATTTCGCAAGATGGATGCCCCATCGAATTTGCATCTGTTTCTCTAACACCCACACAGAGACGATATAACCACATCGAAAAGAACTATTAGGTTTGGTGTTCGGATGTGAAAATTCAGTTTTTATCTCTATGGAACTTCTTTTGAAGCAGAAACGGATCACCGACCATTACTGGTCTTTTAAAACAACTTGATGAGATGTCTCCCAGAATTCAAAGACTAGCGATGCGATTAATGCGATATCAATTTACCCTAAAATACGTTCCTGGAAAAAACCTAAAAATACCTGATACGTTAAGTAGAGATCCTGTGAGTGAAACAATCAATACTGATTATTTAGAAAATAACTTAAGAGTATATTCAATTATCACTACTAGTGAACAAAATCAAAAAAGGCTACAGAGAGAAATTGACCTTGATCCTGTACTTCAAAAAGTCAAATATTATGTTTTGAATGGATGGCCTTTACATAAATCTTCAGTACCAAGTAGTGTCAAACAATACTGGCCTGTCAGAAGTGATATTTATTTACATGATAATGTGTTATTTTATCATAGAAGAATTGTAATACCAGAGTCACTCAAAGGTGAATTCCTCAATATTATACATCAAACTCACCAAGGAGTAGTTTCGTGCAAAAGAAAAGCACAAGATGCCATTTATTATCCCGGACTAATGAGTGATATTGAAAAACTTGTGTTGAATTGTTTAACATGTCAAAAATGTTAAAAAACGATCTGTGTACACAAGTTTTGCAAAAAGATTATTTGGCAATATTATATGGCAACAAACTAGTTGCTAAATACAGTTCAGCCCATCACCATAAAATGATTCGGGCAAATTTGCGATATATTGGTAAACATCTTATTGAAATGAGGAAATTGTCCCCAAGAATAACAGATTTTAAATCTTGTTTTTCCCCAGTTCACTATAACGATTGTGTGAGAGCAATACGTATAGTTGCAGGTTAGGATGAAGAAAAGGGAGAATACCGCACACCCTATTCAGCTTCCACCATAGGAACAATATTGAAATTTTGTTGTGCCATCCCGGAATCAGATTGCATCAAATCACAAAATTACAAAAAAAATCCAGAAAAAATACAGAATTTCCTGAAACTACTTCGAACAGAATTGAGTACCGACATAAACAGAACTGTAACTGTTGTAGAAAACCCAACAGCGATAAGCAGATCAAAAAAAGTTATTTTACCAACAGTGTCTGATATGTCACTATTAATTGAACATTTACGTCTTCGAAGGGATGCATTATATAAACAGATTAATAATGAATTTTCATTCGACATTTGGAAAAAACTTTTCAGCCATACTGTTGTCGAAATTATGGTCTATAATAATGAGACCAGGAGAAATTCAAAGGCTCATGATTTCTGATTTTATGAAATCATAACAATCAGTCAGTGATGATCCAGATATGTTCAAAAATAATACTGGTAATAACAATTACACCAGGTGTACATTGAGGGAAAAACTTGGGCGAAATCTCAGATCAATAAGTAAACATAGATAGGCCCGATGCTAAATTCACCTTGCAATGTTTTGATGCGAACATAATTTCGGCGGGACGTGTAATGTTTTGTGTATATGCGAGACAAACCAAAACAAAACATCTCTTGCGCAGTGCCGTGCCGTTTTAAGGGGTTCAAAACAGTATTTTTAATCCACTTCAATTGAGGTTCACTTGTGTACATGAGTATGTTTGTTTGTTATCAATGTAAAAAAAAACTTTCACATGTCCGATTTACTTGAAATTTGTCATGCAAGCAAAAAGGTTTCCATGGAACTACAATTTGGTATTTCTATATGATGAAAATTCGAAATTAAAAACAAAATCTATCATTTATGGTCCGATTCAACACTAAAGGTATTCTCTTGATCACCTATAACAAATTTCATGACAAAATTCAAAATGACGGCTGCAATTTTATTATTGTCTGATTCAGACTAAAAATCGTCATCTAAGTATTTTATGAGTCGCGGATTAAAAACTTATCATGGAAATTAAAAATGGCGGCTGATTTCTTTCATTACAAGCTTTTATTTAACTACACATTTGTATGTATGTTTAGTTCAAATCTTGTAAGTGAATTTCAATCCACTTCTAGTTGTCCGATTAACGTGAAATTTGGAAGGTGTTCATAATTCCGGTAACAATGCATTACTGAATGTTTGCTAGAAAAAAATCAATAGGGCGGACGGTTTTGTGATTATGGTTCGATTCTATGCAAAATTTGTATGTGGGGGTTTTCGGGGACAGGGATCACGAATTTATTGTCAAAATTCATAAATTCAAGATGGTGGCTCTAACATGGCGACGAGTTTTGTGGTTATAGCCCGATTTCAATAAACATTGGTATATGTGGGTTTTTGATGTCGGAGATCATGATTTTTTTCGTCAAAATTCATAAATTCAAGATGGTGGCTCTAACATGGCGACGAGTTTTGTTAATTAAGCCCGATTTCCATTCAAAATTGTGTTGGGGTTTTTGGGGTCGGAGATCATGATTTTTTGTCAAAATTCCATGAATTCAAGATGGCGGCTCCAAATGGCGACGAGTTTTGTTATTAAGCCCGATTTCATTCAAAATTGGTATGTGGGTTTTTTTGAGGTCGGAGATCAACAATTTTTGTCAGAATTCAATAAGATGACAGATTACATGAATGACTAGAAAGAATTTAATAAAAAGGATTAAAAAGAAATTTTTAGGACAAGCTTTCATACCCATGCACTGAAAAGGAAAAAATAATGTCTTTGTCTGACCTAGATTATTATGTTAGTAGCAGATTCAAAAGCTTGCCGTGAATATTGAATAGGTATTCTTGCGCGGTAAGATTTTGAATCCGCTACTCAGAGAATAACCTAGGTCAAACAATTGAAGACATTATTTTTTCCTTTTTAGTGCATTTATATAAAAGCTTGTCTTAATTTTTTGTATTCTTAATTTCAACTCAAAATAATAACTATATGGGGGTTCACACGGCAAGAAAAGTAGAGGACTAGATGGCATGAAAGTAGTAAAATATGACGTCATCTCCTCAGAGTATTAGGTATAACTTGTACAAGAAGTCTGCGTGAATTCATAGCTATGCATTTCACAAATGTCTTTAGCACTGCAGGCCAAAACCTCTCGAAGTTTGGAGAACAGCTTTATTGCAGAAAAATATTTGCATAACACAAAGTAAACAATATATTTATATTTTTAAATATTTTATTATAAAGAAAATTAATCAAGTATAAAATTCAGTTTTTTGGATGTATGTATTGAATAATAAGAGCGATGGACAATAGAAATGTTTACATTTCTGCTACTCTCAATATGCAGAATTGATCTAGGAACAATACTTTATTATTAAAAGCTCAACAGGTTATTACCCTATTATAGTGCGAAAAAATCGCATATGCATGTATGAGTAAAAATATTAATGGTCAGTACAATTTCAGCATTACATAAAAATATAATTTTTAATACTTATATAACATCATTAACAAACATTTGGGAATAAATATCATGTCAGTGTTGCACATCATTGTATGCCTAACACTCAACAATTTGTATGCACCAAATAAACAAAAAATATGAAAAAAGATTTTGCTTTTTATGCAGCTACATTTAACCTTCAAGGGGTTGAAAGTTTCAAGATGAAATGTTAGTTTTTAGGTTGGGGTCATAGAAATTGATATTTGAGGTATTTGTGCAAATGAAGAAATACGTGTTTGTGTTTTTGTGAATTCAACCCCTAAAGGGGTGAAATGGGGATTGCAAGTTTGTATAGGGGTTCCATTAGTTTTCAAGTTGGGGTCATAAAAATAGGTATTTCAGATCGTTTTTTACAAATAAAGAAATAAGAGTTTCAGTGTTTAGAATTTTTTATCACGGTTCAGTTAGTTTTAAACTTAAAGTAATGAAAATTGGTGTTTTGGCTCTCTTGTAACAAATAAATAAATAGTGTTCAACCTTATTTGAAAATTCTGTCTCTAAATGGGTGGAGAGAGGTCATTGAATTTGTAATAGTCGTCACCCAAATGACATAATGGGAAGTGGGCAAAGCCTCAGGCATAAGCTAAATTGAACAACACAAAGAAAAAACTGGAAATTCTACCAAAGTACCAGCTAAACATATTATTCCAATTTCAATTCTAGGAGCTAAGCTCGGGGAGTTTATGCATGTGCGAAGAGATGCCCTGATTAAATCAGGAAAGTTCATTGTAAGCTAACCCCTATAGTTTGGGGTTAGCTTACAGTGAGCGAATTTAGTTCTTATCCATCGGATAGATTTTGAATAATTGAATGGCAAAATTTTGAACTTAGCGCTATTTTTTATATTTTTGATCGATGTCAGTTGAATAAATAATTTTGACTGTTCTGAATACAGTTCAAGTGCTTTCAAATGACTTATTGAAAGTCAAGTTCGGTGAGCTATAGTTTCTTCATTTTTTCAATAGTGACACTTGCTTCCGACAGATGACAACCAAAAACTAATGGTCGCATTCGGGGCATAAACTGTATCTTCATACCAAATTTCAGCTGGACTGGTCAAACAGTTCGGTAGTTTTCGTGGAAGATTACGGACAGACAGGCAGACTTCATTCTGGAAATGGTCTCAATCGTCTCGGGAGACCTCAAAATGGATATTTCCGTCAATATCTTGTTTTTTCCGCACAATTACATTACTTGACCACTGGGGAGGCCGGTCAAGTGAAAATTGAGATATCCGTTTCGAGTTTCCCCGAGATGATTGAGACCATTTTCAGAGTGAAGTCTGTCTGTCTGTAAT
This sequence comes from Gonioctena quinquepunctata, assembly GCA_018342105.1. Lineage (NCBI taxonomy): Eukaryota > Metazoa > Arthropoda > Insecta > Coleoptera > Chrysomelidae > Gonioctena > Gonioctena quinquepunctata. Next base: position 9,225 of record JAFIRS010007044.1, on the reverse strand, counting down.
CTTTCATGATAACTGCCGAGCCATTTGGTATGAAGATACAGTTCCTTTACCAAATGCGACCATTAGTTTTTGGCTGTCATCTGTCAAATGGAAGTATCACATTTAAAAATTGACAGAAACTATAGCGCACCAAACTTAACTTGCAATATGTCATTTGAAAGTCCCTGAAAAACCGTTTCCAGAACTGTCAAAATTATTCCTCCCACTCACATCTGTCCAAAATAAAAAAATGGCAAAGTTTTGAACTTTCAATGGATTAGAACTAAATTCGGCAGGGAGAAACATAACAAAAAAAACAAATTAAGTCGGCAGTTGGAGCTTTTCACCCAGTTTGGAGCTACTAATGTTTAATTTTTCTCCAGGTACTGTCCGAGACGGCCGCTCACCAGGACTTTGACTAGGACGACCCGCATTTGGTGCAGGACCGCTCAATTGACTCGTGTCAAATATTTCACTTGGTCAATTGACCGGTTAATTGACTGTTGAATTTACCAATCAAATTGACTTTGTACAGCCCTAAAAATGTTTTATTTCAAATCAAGCTCATTCTCCCTGGGCCCGAGCCGGTTGTCAAGTTCTGGGGTGACCCAGCACAGCTGATTTTTAAATTACATAGTTTGAATTTTAATTGGTTATCATTGAATTTTACCTCATTTTAAACAAATCAGCATCCAAGTTTCTCATGGCATCAACCTTTTCAGGGGCAGATAAAGTTGATGATGACGGAGATCTGAAAAAAAAATACATTATTTCAGGTGTCAGTATTTGGCTAGGAAATTATATACCTCTTTTTAGAAGTCTCTATGGTCATAACTTCTGAGAATCTGGTAGTTGATGATGCAGAAGAACTGAAACATAAAATATGTGTCAATACATTTCTTTATATTACATACAATGTTTTTTTTTTTATTTAATTTTATAATGTGGATAGTTGAAAATTCTTTGTGATATTACCTTATCTCACTGAGTACAAGATTTCGGTTGGGCAAATTTTGTGGTGTCCAATCCATTAAAATATCAATTCTTTGGGTCTCATGGTCAATACTGAAGAAAAATCATAATTGAAATCTATAAATGTGAATATACATAATTACCAGTAAAATATGTAATGAATGAAAAACTTTTTGGTTGATTTCGGGTATGGAGACCATAAACATCAAATTAACAAACTGTTTTTAAATTTTTGTCACCTATATTATGGATTTTGAAGATAATAGCCCAAATGCCAAGGTGTCTGGGCTATAATAGTCTTCTCAACCATGGTTATATATGATTTTTCCACTACTCGCAATGGTACTATTAAAAAAACAAAAATATGATTAATGTTTATTCAGTTCGTTCGTAATATCATGAAGCCATACCCAGACGTAGGCATATCTATGAAGTAGAAACAAAAGAATGATAGAATGCACTGCCATTTCAATTGTAAAATATGTATTTCCTCAATCAAATATTTATAAATAATTTGTTTTACTACTATTACAAAAACAAAAATATGATTACCTAATGTTTATTCAGTTAATATCATGAAGCCATATCTATGAAGTACAAACAAAAGAATGATAGAATGAACTCCATTTAATTTCAAAAACAAAAATATGATTACCTAATGTTTATTCAGTTAATATCATGAAGCCATATCTATGAAGTAAATGGATATTGAAGGTGATTGTGTCTCTCAAGGACTGAGGGATGTGGCACAAATTGCAAATTTATTACTAGAAGAATAGGCCACTAACAGTATTCAGTTGTACAGTTTTGTTTTCAATGTTAATCTTTGTGATGAAATAATTAATAACCTTTAAAAAAACATTTTCTATTAGATTAAAAAAAAGATTTAAAATATATTTTACTGATAACAACATATATAGCAGTAGGTTATTATATTCCTATTTCATGTTAAACCAATGAGGTGGGCAAAATATTCAGTTAGTGGTTAGTTCATCTTATTCACAAAATCCTTAAAATCCTGGTTGATGGTCCAAAATCACCCAACCCTGGAATAATAATTGCAAAAAACCTTTATGGGAACAAATTCCAAATATAATTAGTTCAATTCTCCTGATTTCTTTGTTATCTCTTGAACTTCAATCATAAATATTTTGCCGAACTCAACATTGGGCTGTAAATAATTGGATACAACTGTACTTATGACTCCCTACAAACACATACCTTTCAACTGCTTGTACAACAGGAATGGCATTAGGTCTCAAACATGTTCTCCATTGCGGCTTTTAATAATCTGAGCTTTGGAAAATTAGCAGAACAGATAAAAGAATTTTTTTTAGGCTCAGTGGGTCTAATTCAAGAGCATCACACCATACTTGTAGTTTTTCCTTATCAGTGGGGAATCTGTGAATAAATTATCAGTATTTAGTACTCTACCCCAAGGAAAACAATATATTGGTAAAAACTCCATGACAAAATTAAATTCTACTTGGAAAATTCGTTCGTATTCGACGCCTCTGGTAGCTTACCTGTGAAATGTTTGTTGACTATCATTTGTTTTGTAAACAAAGCAGTATTTCGACATTTTGCACCACTGAACCACTTCACAAGCATAGAGAGTATTTTAAATGTCAGTGAAACCAAGGCAATATTGTTTAATTAAAATGAAAAAGCAGTATATCACATAAACTCACTGAAAATATCTGATTATTATTTCACGTCAAATACGTCAAAGCAAATGGCCGATGGCGAAGAAAACAGGGTTGCCAAGAATCGTTCAATTTATCGAGGCGTCCTACAAATTCCGGGGTGTCTTATGATTTAACTGTTGAAAATTGTATTCCTTCTACCTAGAAAAAATATTTTTAAACCTTGTTTAGAGTTGATTGACCTTACCGCATTATATAAAAGTCAGGTGAATAAATCTAATAATATATAATGTGAATGACTACATATAAACTCATGTATATTCTATAAATTACGTCCATCTGACAACAAGGATTCGGTATTTGTAAACAGTAGATGGTAAATAAACACAAACTTATGTGTGCATCAACGCATAGGTTGTTTACGTGGCATCAGGCCTATCTATGGTTATTTATTGATCTGAGGGCGAAATGTATCGATTGTTTTGGCAAATGAAGAGGTACATATCATCGAATGTATATTGAATTATCGCGAATTGGCTGATGTAAGCAGCGAAAATCCCTACGTTTTTGGCTTACCCAGTGAAAAGCCTTTTAAATTTCAGAATGCCGGAAATCTTTTGAAGAAATTTGCAGATGACGCTGGGGTGCAACTAATATCAGAAAAAATCTTGCGACGAAAACAAGTAGACTATCTCTCAACGTGAATGAACAAGAACATGTTATCAATTTCATGGGACATTCAGCATCGATTCATAAATCCATTTGTAGACAACCTGACATGCAGAAGGATATAACGATTATGCCAAAAATTCTAGATTCCGCTACAGGAAAAGATTCTTTGCCAGATATATCCACTGGTATTTGCAATACCCCCACTCAACAAGAAATATCAACAAGAGAGGAGCCTTATCCCAGGAAACCACCCAACAGTGGGCCGACCTAGGGGAAAAATGTTTCACTCGCTTAAAACACTTAGTTTCTTCGGCTACAACTCTCTCGTATTTCGATCCCTGTAAGCAAACCACACTATCTGTCGATGCCAGTCCATTCGGACTAGGGGCTGTGCTTCTCCAAGATAATATGCCCATTGGATTCGCTTCTGTATCCTTGACAGCGACTCAAGAAAGATACAACCATATCGATAAAGAATTACTTGCTTTAGTCTTCGGCTGCGAAATGTTCCATTACTATCTATATGGCAACAGGTTCAAAATAGAGTCGGATCACCGACCTCACTGAGATTCAACTCTGAATTGGAGTATGTACCAGGAAAACAGTTGCAAGTTCCAGATACTCTGAGTCGTGACCCAACAACTGAAACAATTGACACTAGCTACCTGGAAAATGATCTAAAAATACATTCCATGATAGCAACATCGGAAGAAACCGAAAACAGGCTAAGAAGCGCCACATCGGAGGACACGGAACTCCAGAGAGTAGAAAATGTTGTTCTCTATGGTTGGTTAGATCATGAAGTTAGTATCCCCAACGACATCAGGAAGTACTGAGAGATAAGAAATGGCATTCACCTCTACGGGGACATTTTATAAAAACCGAATAGTCGTCCCAAAATCCTCACGGAGTGAACTACCAGCCATTATTCACCAATCACATTGAAGTGTCACATCTTGCAAGAAGAGGGCCCAGGAGGCAATTTACTATCCAGGTATGAGCTCCGATATTGAGAGACTAGTAGCGAGCTGTACAATTTTCCAGGCTTATTTAGCGAGTAATCAAAGGGAACCTTTAATCCCTCACGAAATTGCCGAGTTTCCGTGGGAAAATATTGGTATGGACTTCCAAGACCCTAGGACGAGAAGAATTTATTGTTGTTGTAGATTATTACAGCGAATTCGTAGTTGTCAATAAAATCGCGAGCAAAACGGCATACAGCAAAATCTCCACTCTGTAAAATATTTTCGCTGTGCAAGGGTCGCCACTTGAGATTTTCACCAACAATGGTCCTCCTTTTACTCCGTATGAATTCCATGAATTTGCAAGAGAATACAATGTGAAGTTGTCATCATCCAGTCCACTGTATCCACGTTCAAATGGAATGGTGGAACGCCATATACAGATAGGGAAAGCCTTATTAACCAAATCCTATAAGGACAATCAGACCCTTTTTTGGCAATACTCAATTAAAACGCCACTCCCAAACAAGATTGACCAGCTCCATCTCAGTTGCTTATAGGGAGGAGAATTCGTACCATATTGCCTATAAGTTTTGAAAACCTGAAACCAGATTTTCCAGTAGATGATGTCAGAGGAAAATTAGAGGCTCGTCAGAAAAGCCAGAAAAAATACTTCGACATATTCACAAAACCACTTTCCGGCCTGGAACCCAATTGTCAGGTATTTGTCAAGAACAAAACTCGCGAATGGAAAACGGATAAAGTCCTGAACAAAGGGGACCTAACGACTATAATATTGAAATGGATGGAGCAGTTTATCGCAGAAATAGGCAGTTCCTGAGAGAAGCCAGGGGTAGGCAGGCTTTCTGTTAGCTCTTCCTCTAGTGACTCCTTCACAGAAGATTCACCTGAGCTTGGAGATGAACTTCCTGCCAACCTGTCGAGTGGAAAACATGAACGTGAATATACCATTCAATCAGCCAGTGAACCGGAAAACGATTATTATAAAACTAGAAGTGGTAGAATAGTTAAGCCAATAGACTGTAATTCCATTGATTTCATAGGATCTGTACTAAAAAAAAGGGGCGTGTGAAGTATTAGGTCTGAATACTTTATACTAGTTACGGCAACCCCGCATTTGGGTCTGCTCTCGTTTCAACCATATCGTAGACCCATAGTATGTTCGCGGATACCGATCGTTACCTAGCCTAAATGATATAAATAAAAGCCCAAGTGAAAAGTATCTACTCCGAGTTTCTTCTTTATTTATATCCAGTGATATGAACCAACATAAGAGAATATTTTTTTAATTTTGTTGTGATCTTTTAAAGGCGTGAAACATGCAACCCCTATTCCATTTTTTACCAGAACTTCTCAACGAAATGAAATTTGTATTGGAAAGAACGATTCATTGCAAAACTTTTTTAACTTCTGTGTTGTGTGCGTAAAAGCAATGGTTTCCTACTAAAGAAATAAAATACAACATTGTGCCTGAACGGATCTTCTGTAAATGGAATCGAAAAAATCTAGTAGGTGGCTGTCACCTTTTGTTTGCACAACTTGTGACTTCGATCGTAGTGTTTTAAAATCGAAAAAATCTTGCAGGTGGCTGTCAATTCGCTTTGATTTCTATGTGGTAGTTGAAAGTTCAATTGTGTCTTTTGAATCTTCAATATGAATAATTACACTAACGCTGAAATGGTCGTTATGCATTTTATGTATGGTCGTGCCAATGGAAATTATTTGGGAGCTAGACGGCTCTATGCAGAGATGTATCCTCATCACACAATTTTTGCACATTTTCACCAACGTCTCTGTGAAAGAGGGACTTTTCAAAAACGAACAACTGATTGTGGTCGTCCACGAGTAGAAAGAACAGTGGCACTGGAAAAAGAGGTTCTCAATATGATTGAAGATCGTCTGGAATTAAGTACAAGACAAATACACACTTAATGTTATCAATAAACTAATCTGGAAAATTTTAAAGGATCACCAATTGTATCGTTAAAATATTCAACGAGTCCAGGCACTTTTGCCGCGAGGTTTTCCCCATAGAGTAGACTTTTGTCAATGGAGTCTTTAAGTGATTACCCAAAATGCTCAATTTTTAGAAAACATAATATTCACTGACGAATCCAACTTTCCAAGGCAAGGGATTACAAATTTCCATAACAATCATCTATGGGCCGAAGATAACCCACATGCAATTCAAGAAGGTCGGTATCAATATGAATTTTCACTTAACGTGTGGGTCGTAATTATAGACGATAATATCAGTGGACCGTATTTTCTACCGTTAAGGATAACTGGTGCAACCTATACAAATTTACTCCAGGAGCAGCTTCCCATTTTATTTGAAAATGTTCCACTAGCTATTCGACCACGAACGTGGCTTATGCACGATGGTGCGCCTGTCCATTTCAGCATAACTACTTGTCAGTTCTTGGACGACGTGTATCAAAATTGTTGGATAGGCAGAGCAGTACCTCAACCTTGGCCTCCCAGATCTCTAGACTTGAACCCCTTGGACTTTTGCATCTGGGGTCACCTGCAGTCCTTGGTTTATATGACCCCTATGGAATGTGTGAATGATTTAAGGAATCGCATCATTGCAGGCTGCGAGACAATCCAAAACACACCAGGAATGAAAAGGAAAACATTCTCAATTGAATATTGATAGAAAGATTTTTCTGTGAATTGAAAAATCCACGATTAAAATGAAGCTATTTTTTGTGAATGTCTAACAGAAAACAACTACTTCCCCGGCTAAAGCCACGCTGGACATTGAACTACATCTGATAGATATTCTGAAAAGGCCCTAACTCGAAAGAAAAAATCTGAAATTGAAAATTTGCATTTTCATTCAGATAGTTATTTGATTTTCTATTCCAGTCTTGATTAAGAACTCATAAAGATGAATGAGGCAAAGAAGAATGTTTTCCAAAAGAGAGAACTCACCAGAAATCATTCGTAACATTGACGCAGGAGAGACATCGCATTCACTAGGTCTTCAATACATTTTTGTCGACGAAAATCTATTTCACGCTTCCACGATCATCAGGAAGACCGGAAGAAATGGGAAACACATTTTCAAAAAGCAATCTCACTTTGCAAAGATGGAAAAAGTTAGAATCATTTCTTTTGGAGAGACACTTTGAAATTAGTGTTTTCTGACATTAAAACCTGTCATGGGGTATGATAGATTGATTTGTTGAAAATATGAACAGGATGTTCATAAAATCAGATGTGGAATCATCTGCGACTGGGAAGATAAACTTTAGTCACTATCTTCCATCGTCAAGATAACCTCTTGTGGGGTATTCATGTTGAAAAAGGAAAACATTCTCACTTGAATATTGATAGAAAGATTTTTCTGTGAATTGAAAAATCCACGATTAAAATGAAGTTATTTTTTGTGAATGTCTAACAGAAAACAACTACTTCCCCGGCTAAAGCCACGCTGGACATTGAACTACATCTGATAGATATTCTGAAAAGGCCCTAACTCGAAAGAAAAAATCTGAAATTGAAAATTTGCATTTTCATTCAGATAGTTATTCGATTTTCTATTCCAGTCTTGATTAAGAACTCATAAAGATGAATGAGGCAAAGAAGAATGTTTTCCAAAAGAGAGTACTCACCAGAAATCATTCGTAACATTGACGCAGGAGAGACATCGCATTCACTAGGTCTTCAATACATTTTTGTCGACGAAAATCTATTTCACGCTTCCACGATCATCAGGAAGACCGGAAGAAATGGGAAACACATTTTCAAGAAGCAATCTCACTTTGCAAAGATGGAAAAAGTTAGAATCATTTCTTTTGGAGAGACACTTTGAAATTAGTGTTTTCTGACATCAAAACCTGTCATGGGGTATGATAGATTGATTTGTTGAAAATATAAACAGGATGTTCATAAAATCAGATGTGGAATCATCTGCGACTGAAAGATAAACTTTAGTCACTATCTTCCATCGTCAAGATAACCTCTTGTGGGGTATTCATGTTGAAAAGGGAAACATTCTCAATTGAATATTGATAGAAAGATTTTTCTGTGAATTGAAAAATCCACGATTAAAATGAAGTTATTTTTTGTGAATGTCTAACAGAAAACAACTACTTTCCCGGCTAAAGCCACGCTGGACATTGAACTACATCTGATAGATATTCTGAAAAGGCCCTAACTCGAAAGAAAAAATCTGAAATTGAAAATTTGCATTTTCATTCAGATAGTTATTTGATTTTCTATTCCAGTCTTGATTAAGAACTCATAAAGATGAATGAGGCAAAGAAGAATGTTTTCCAAAAGTTTATCTTTCAGTCGCAGATGATTCCACATCTGATTTTATGAACATCCTGCTTATATTTTCAACAAATCAATACACCAGGAATATTTCAACGTTTGCGCCAGTCTATGAGAGGAAGACTTGATTCCTGTCTGATGGTTGGAGGTAGTCATTTCGAGCAGTTTTCATTTATAACTCGGTTCCGTTTGATCTTGTTGCCTTTTTCTTTGTTGTGATACACATAATTTTGTTTTGTTTCTATTTTTGATTTGATATTCTATTAAAACAAAACATGGTACTGGTACATGCCTATATTGAAAAATAAAAAAAGCGAAATAATTTCAAAATACTACGATTGAAGTCACAAGTTGTGCAAACAAAACGTGGACAGCCACCTACTAGATTTTTTCGATTCCATCTACAGAAGATCCTGTATTGACCAATGTTGTATTTTATTCTTTCATTAGGAAACTATCGCTTTTACGGACACAACATAGAAGTTCTTTTCAACACATATTTTTCAAATGTGAAATTTTGTTTCGTTAAAAAGTTCTGGTAAAAAATAGAATACTGGTTGCATGTTTCACCCCTTTGAAAGATCACAACTAAATTAAAAAAATATTCATAGGTAACCTTTTTATTGGTAACACATGCCCAAAAAATGCCATTTCCAACTCTTCTCAATTTAAGAAAAATTGTTTTTTTT
>JAFIRS010007043.1:0-28889 GCA_018342105.1 Gonioctena quinquepunctata | reverse complement strand
TTTCCGCTTTAATGTTTTTTCTCCTCCATTACAAATATTATTGGGAAATTTTGGGAGCTTTTACAAAAAATTATTTTCTATTTCTTTGAACTGTTTTTTCCCAAAAATGAAGGCACTGAATAAAATAACAAATAAAAAAATAAGGTTGTAAACAAATTCCTACTGGATCCAAGTTTGATGGAATTAAAAGAAATGTGTCCTTATATAACACTCTTGCTCTACATGATATACAATTTAAAGAAATTAGTGGTTATCTCAATAGGGAATACAGGAAAACTAAAATTGCGTGAGGCAGTACTCATGACAGTCTCATAACAACCTCAGATAATAAATCTAAAACAACTTGGGATATAATAAATAAACTGCAAAAAAAAACTGGTAAAAGAGCTGAAATTATTGTTCATAATGATGGAATCCGTTTGCTTGACGATGATTTGGCAAATAAGTTTAATAATAATTTTACAAAGCGGGTAGTTGATAATACAATACGTGACCTGAATTTCTTAGAAAGTAATGTGCCTTTGAACAACACTACCTTCTTTATGTCTCCAGTAAGAGAGGCTGATATAATTAAATTAATTTCCTCTTTAAAAAAATCATCTTCCAGCGGTATAGATGAGATATCCAATAAATTATTGAAATTATGTGCTAATGAGCTTTGTAAACCATTAGTATTCCTAATAAATCTGTCTACAGAAAAGGGCATTTTTCCTGATAACTTGAAATTGGCAAAGATATCTCCAATATTCAAGAAAGGTGACTGTGATGATATAAATAATTATAGAGCAATAAGTATATTGTCTAGTATCTCTAAAGTTTTTGAAATGAACATGAAAAACCAGTTGAGTAACTTTTTTTGCAATCAACACTTACTATCAATATCCCAACATGGTTTCACAAAAAACAGAAGCACCGAAACAGCCCTCTGCAATTTTCACAATACAATCATAAAAGCTGTTGATAGTAAAAAACGTGTAATGGGCCTGTTTTTGGACTTCTCTCGAGCTTTTGACTGTGTAGACCATGAGCTCTTGTTGATGAAACTTTCAAGATATGGTTTGAGAGGACCACCTCTCGAATTATTTCACTCATATCTCAAAGGACGAAAACAAATTGTTAATGTCAACCAGAGTTGTAGTACACCATTAGAAATAACTCAGGGTGTACCACAGGGATCAATTTTAGGTCCTTTCCTTTATTTAATATTTGCAAATGACCTGATTAGTTTTCTTAGTAAAACCTCTTCAGTACATGTAACTTGCTATGCTGATGATACCAACATCTTAATTGTAACAAAGGATGATACAGACTTGAGACGAACCACAGAAAAAACATATCTTGAAATATTGACATAGGCCGAAAAAAATAATCTGAAACTGAATAAAAAACTAATACGATCACGCTCTCTGATTGACAGCAACAAGACATTACCCTTTTCAAAAATACAGAAGACGAAGTTCCTTCTTCTGAATCTGTAAATATGCTGGGAATTACATTAGACCCTAAATTACACTGGAGCCCACATATTGATTCTTTATGTGGTAAACTGAGAGGTGCTTGTTATGCCCTACGATTTTTGTCTGCCCATTGTAGCGAGAAGGTATTGTTAACGTTATATTATGCAAAAAAAATTTCACACATGCGATATGGTATTCTAAACTGGGGAATGAGTTCTTCCGTCAATAGAGTGTTCATCCTTCAGAAATATGCAGTTAGGATCATTGCAAAACTGAGGTACAGGGATTCCTGCAGATACTCGTTCAAAAGACTTAATATGTTAACACTCATTGGAATATATATCTTGGAAGCTTGTACTTTTGTTTATAAGAATAGGGCCCTATACATGGGAAATCGTGCAGCACATACATATAATACCAGATTGAGAGACCAGTTGCTGCCAGCTGTGCATCACACTGCCTTGTATCAGAAGAATTTTGAATACATAGGATGCAAATGTTTCAATCACCTTCCTGACTAAATAAAAAATGTGACAAATGTTCATATATTTTAAAATAATAATAATAATAAAAGGAACTTTATTGAACCGAACAAAAATTCAATTCAATAGGCTATCGACCGAAGTCCTTCTGCCTATTGGTACAATTTTATAAAAAATATATATAAAAAAAAAAAAGTTATGCATATTTAATCATGTTCGTGTTGGATTCTTTCCCAGGTAGTCGCCGGGTTTCCGAAGTCCTTCTGCCTATTGGTATTGCTTGAATTTGTGGGTCTCTTTATGAGGGTATATCTGCTGAGGAGCTCTATGTTTATGAGCTTCAGACAAAATCGGTGGAGTAGATGTTTCAGACGATCCTCAATCGGCATAACGTTGGTGAGCTCATATAAGAGTTTGTTTGGCGGGTTGTGTAGTGGGTTGTCTGGGTGACGAATTTTTGTGATAGTCCTTAGTGCAGTTGTTTCCGCAACTTGCAATTTTCTTCTAGTTGTTGGCTTGCAGTTGAGAAAAACAGTGTGTCCGTACTCAATCATTGGTCTGCAGATGAGTTGGTAGATTCTGCTGGCTGTTGGAATATTAATGCCTTTATTTTGGTATGTGAGACAACTGAAATGCTTGGCTCTGGATATCATTTGTTTCTTTTTTTCCTCTAGGTGTGTGTTGAAGGTAAGTTTGCTGTCCAATTTGATCCCTAAATATTTGGTAGTCCTCACTGGATTGAGTTGTTGTTGTTGAATATTGATAGTCGGTGATGTTGGTCGTAGTTTGTGATTGAATATCATTAGATGGGATTTGCTGGGATTAGGTTTCAATCGCCATTTATTAAACCACCGGCAGGTAGAGTCGGCTAGATGTTGGAGGGAGTCCATCATTCCTTCTAGGGATTTGTCATGAGTGATCAATGCTGTGTCGTCCGCAAACTGGAGAATATAGTTGGAGTGCGAGAAGTGATTTTGTTCAGGAAAATTGTGGTAGTAGATATCTGCACAATATAGGTTATAGAGGAGGGGAGAGAGAGGTGATCCTTGCGGTAATCCTTGATGTGGGGGGAATAAACAAGAGCTCAACACTTTCACTTTGAGTCTTCTGTCCGATAACAGGGAGTTCACTAGGAATAGTAAGTACCTGGGACATCCCATCAAATGCAGTTTGTAACAGGCCTTTATGCCAGACACTATCAAAGGCTTTGTTAATGTCCATTAGAATGGCGGCAGATTTGTTCCTGTTAAGTTTGGCTGTTTCAGTATTGTTTGTGAGTATTGTGAGTGGTTGAAGGGTTGCACAGTTGTTCTTGAAGCCAAACTGGTAGTCGGGTATTCTGTTTCTAGAGCTGATTGTATCCTATTTTAATTATTTCTCTAGGTTTTGCCCAGAACAGGTAGCAGAGTGATAGGTCTATAGCTGCTAGTTTTGGTGTGATCCAATCCCTGTTTAGGTATCGTTATGATAGTGCCGTTTTTCGATTCGATGGGAAAGAAGTGTCTACTTAGACAGAATTCATATATCCTGATGATGTATTGGTGAATTTGGTCATCAAAATTTCTTAATATTTTCTTGGAGAGGTAGTCGTGTCCTGGAGTTGTATTTTTGCCTGAATTCACAATTTTATAGTACTCATCTTCATCTATTAACCTGTTCTCTGGAGGTGTGTCATCTATATTAGCAGTGTACCATTCTGATACAGTGTTGTAGGTCTCAGCATCAAAATCATCATCCACAGACTCCTCAAAACCCTTGAAATGTCTTGCAAATATGTCAGCTTTTTCTGAAGGTGATTCATATTTGATTCCATTCTCTTCAATTATTTGGCTACTGTAGTTTTTTCTTGTTGTACTTAGAGAGTTTTTGATATCTTGCCAATATGTTTTTCCCCTTTTCTCGCTGATTTCCTCACATGTTTTAAGCCATTTGTGTGTTCTGAACTGTTGTATGAGGGTTTGTATGTGTTTGTTTAATTGATTTAGTTCTGCTTTTGCTTGTGGGTCTCTAGTTATGCGGTACTTCTATAAATTTTCCTTTTTCTTGATCAGGCATAAGATGAATGGTGGTAACTGGTGGGTGTAAAAGTTATAGGTGCATTTAGGGTATGTCTCAAAATTGCATGGGTGATGTTCTGATTGAATCTGAAATGGTCCCGGGGGAGATCTCTTGTCCTTCAGTGGTTGCAAGGTAATCTAAGATATCTTTGTTGACTTCGTCCAAGTTAGTTTTATGAAAGTTATACCGCTCCACAATGGTCTCTTGTAGTGGTTTTTCTAGATCTATTGTTATTTGGAGTCCCAAGTGGTCGGAGCCCAGGTCAGGCATTACTTCTATATTAAGGATGTTTGGTGCAATATTGGATGTATGAATAATGATGTCTGGAGTACTATCTGTGTTATTGGGCATAAGGAAGGTGGGAGCAGTGTCTCTTAATAAAGTTGGTATTTTGTAGAAAAGTGTTCAGTTGCCTTTTTTTCACTCTGTTATTTATGTTGAAGTCACCTATAATCAGCGAATACTTGTAGAGACTGGCTTTAGTGAAAATGTTTTCCTCAATTCTGGAGGAGGGGTGAATGTAAACCAAAAACACATGAATCTTTTCCTTTAAGAAGGGTATTGTAAAGTGAAAACATTCATTAAGTGGGCAATTCAGGGTGGGCGGATTTGCTTTACCAATTTTCATCCTGGGATGAGCTTGAACCAACGCTCCTCCCCTGGCTTTATTGTGGATGGGATTGCCGTTATGTTGAATAATAGCCCAGTCTCTATAGGAGGTGTCAGTGTCTGACTTGGTCTTGGATTCCACAAATAAACTGCAATCAATGTCGTTATTTTCCATATAATTATTGATGATATACTTTCTGTGGAGATAGCTGTTTATGTTACAGTATATAAGTTTCGCCTTGGATCTAGTGAACATATTGGACATTATTGGCACTGTCTAGTGGTTCAGTAGGAGAAGTCGCTTCAACTGTTTCAAGATCAAAAATCAAGATGTAAACCTGGCTTCCTGAAAATACCGCTGTGGAGTCCACTTTGTAGTTATCAATGAATCTCTTTCTGAGTTTCTGCAAAAGTTCTGCTCGGTTGTTGTTTTTAGGTTCATTTAGTTCGTTGACATAAGTATTAATAATATGATCATGTATAGTTATTGTGGATACGAGCTTCCTTCTTTTCTGTAGCTACCTGATGAGACTTCTTATTGAGGGATTTGATTTCCATATTTGGGATGCCTGCAATGGGTGCTATTGGTCTTTTTGGGCATTTAAATGACCAGGCTTGGTGGTCCTCTGTTCCGCATCCTGTGCATTTTGGGGGAAGTGTTGAAGTGCATTTGTTTAGTGAGTGTGGTCCAAAACATTTCGGGCATTTGGGCGGTGTGTTGTAGAATTCGGTTGCGTGTGAAAAGGATAAACATTTATTGCATGGTTTGGGAGAGGGTGATGGAGGTTTGCTAGGATATACAGGATAGTGTCTGAATTTGTAAAAGGACCCATTTTTCAGAAGAAATTCGGACGTGAGGGGAGATCCGCTAATGATTCTGAGTAGTTGGTTGTTTGGTAGCCTGTGATATAATTCTTTTACAGTAGCGGTGTTCTAGTTTAAGCTGTTTCAAGTGGTCGCTTATGAGGCTGTCTGATATTTCCTGCTCCATTCCTCCAATCACAACCGAGTAGGATGTTGGTGCTAAATTTGTAGTAGGTGTTTTGAAATTTGCAGAAGTTTCCCTAAAACTACTAGTCCTTCCCAATTCGACCATTTTTTCCAGAGCAACGGAGATGTTGTTTTTATCTTGATTGGTTTTGAGGAGAATCCCTGTTTTAGTTTTAATGATTTCATCGCTAGCTGAAGGATAAAGTTTTTCCCAAATATTACAGAATGCTATCCTTGACCCCCCTGTATCAGTATCAATGTAAAATAGGTGTTTGTATTTTTTGTGTTGTGCTATTTCTTGCATTGCCTTCGAGTTTTGTAGATTTGGGTGTTTTTATCTGTTGGGTTTTTTGTGCTGTCTGGGTAGAAGGATTTGATATAGTAGGTGGGCTCTCACCCAAAATAATATAATTGATATCCTCTTGGGAGAGATTACTTCTTTTAGCAGAGTTGGATAAGTTGTTTCTTGATTTTCGTTTTTTCCTAACCCTAATCCATTTGCCATCATCATCAACAATCTCCATTTCCGAATATTGGGCTTCACCATCACTATCACTAGACATCTCAACTCAGAAGTGGTATAATACTCTGTACTAATACACTATATTTTAAAAAAATGTTAGAAAATTCATAATTGAGAAGAATAGCTACACATTAGAGGAGTTTTTCAATTAGGTTAGTGATTTTCAATTATGTATTATGTTCAATTATGAATTATGTTCAATTATGTTCTTGTCTGTTTTCCTTTTTAATGTGTGTCTTATGCTAACTTTGAATGATTTTACTATTACTGACTTTGTATTTTACTTGGACGTATTTACCAATTATTATATTTTTACAATTTATTGTCCTTATGTAATTTAATTGGAAATAAAGATTTATTATTATTATTATTTTATCGTAGTTTAGTTTTATCAAATCTTTATTTGAAATAGGAAACATCCTAATTTACATACATTTCTAATATTTGTAATTAGTAATAAAAATACTTAATGCTAAACAAAAGAAAATACTAGAATATAAAGAAAAAATATAAAGAAAAAAAATAAAAATATAAAAAAAATATAAAAATATACAAAAATACACCTATAGTGTCACAATCATCAGAGATTGAGTTAATATATATTATACTCATGTACACTCAGTATACCTGGGTAGCAAAGCACACACACGCACACACACTCATACACATGCCTTCCATAATTCATCTTTTTACATGTACAGTGGTAAAATGAATTCATTTAAACGAGTTTTGAATGTGTTTAAAGAGGGTGAATCACCCCCTCTAAGATTGAGCTGGCCGGAGGTGTATTTTCGGTAAAACTTTAACTAGAATATTTTTTCAAACAATGCCCCTCCGAACTAGACATGACACGCAAGAAGCGTGGGGCTTTCAGAGCTATTTAAAAATGAATCCTGAAGTTTCTCAAAGTCAAGAAAATATGGCATTTTCAACTCCAGCAATTTCGAGGCCTAATCGGCCTGAAAAAGCACAAGTCACTTATAGTAATGAAGCAATAGCATGGCATTGATAAATCGTAGGCTTAAATAATGAAATTAGAAAGAAAAACGGATTTTTTCTGAGTACAGATGCCTGAGAAAAAATAAATTTAGAGTCAGTAATGAATTTTCAGATTCATCATTGCAAGAAGGCAAATATTACCACAGGATTTGATAGTAGTTCTGGGCTAAATTCTTTGTATAAGGAGCAAACCCACGTGATGGGGAAAAACAGCGAAAAATTAAATCTTGAAGGAAATTTGGCACAAACACAAAGGCGGGTGTCAGACATTTTTCAAGTTCCTAGTATGGAATCAGATCGTAGTGTTTTGAGGTTTGGAGAACCAAATCCACAACTCGCCTCGACGGTGACGCTGCCCAGTCAGAGGCAAGTTATTTCACCGATAAATTGGTCTTTTGCAGTTTCGAGGCCGCAAATGTAAAACTGCTGGCACCCTAATCAAGAAATTCAGGACAGAGCTGATTTCTTTCAAAATAATGTTAGTCATAGAGATGATTAAATTCCTACGAATAATATAGATCGTAGAAATTTTGATTTTTTGAGAACAATAATGTTCAAGAAAATATTGCCATGGAAAAGCTTGCAGCTTTACTATTGCAAAATATGAATACCGTAAAAAAATTGGATACTCAAAGATTGCCAAAATTTTTGGGCAAGGATACCGAAATCCTTATTTTTTTCTAACTAAAATTTTAGACGAGTTGACGAAGCATCGGATACTACGAGACCCTACCCACTACCCACTGCCCACCCCTCATGAAAAAATGGCTTCGAATAAATTCACCAAATTTTTGGTATATATTTGCTTTCATGGAAAAAAACACAGTTGGCAAATTTCGCATTTTAATGTTAACATGTTTTTTATTGCACTTACTGTGCTTAGCAGTGCTAAAAAAATAATACCAACTAACATATTTAGCAAATATAGCACAAAATAACTGTAACTCAGAATATAGAGTTTCTTTTAGAAAGTACCCATTTAACAAGCTTTAAGATATACCAAAACTAGAGCAACAGAAGCCATAGTTCATAAAAGATGTCCTTTTCTTCAAAAAACATCCAATTCAACTTATACTTCCTAAAGTCATTTTATGACATTTTTTTATGGAAAATACAGAATTTCATTATTGTTTTTTAAAGATTATGAATGATTTCAAAACAGTTTCTTACCATACAAACACTGCATAATCATTAAGACTTCAATTTTGTTATTGTGTTTGAATCCCTTCCAGGAACAGGTCATCGCAAGTGAATTTGTAAATACTCTTGTCATAGCCCTTGAATGGAAATCTTTAGCAGATAGACCCCCAATTGAATGAAAGTATTCTGTCTGAAAAAAAAAATACTTCACTGGAAACTAAGGAACAAAATATTCTTTTTTTATTTTCACAAAAAAATAAACTAGTAACAATAACCCAATGCATATTTTATGAACCACTGGAGAAGGCCATCATTATGTATTTAAACATTTTTTCAAAAATCTAATAATAATTAATAATTTCAAGCTCAAGTTATACATGACTTACTGTATGAAATGAAAACTTATTCTCTGAATAGCTTCTTGCATTCATGAATGAATTGTTAAGGACCTGTCTAATAGTCTTCCCGAATCTGTCCTATATCATAAATTCAATTTACATTCCTGTTTCAAACAAATTGTATCTCATTTTGGTTTAGAACTATCTACAGATTATTTAAAAATAAGACTGATTATCTTTATGGGAGAGCATTCGTGAGAAAGTGAAAGATCGTTTTTTAGAATCAACTGATATAAAAAAATAGTAGTTTGTAGACACATGCCATCAAGATGAAAAACTCACCAGTATTTTTTTCTGATCATCAGCATGCAGTTGTTCGCCAAATTCTTTCATTGATTCTATTGACTGGAAGGGAAAACTATTTCTAAATTCATTGTGGAGAGGCTCATTCCTTCCTCATTGATTTTTCATAGAGTCAATCTCCACAAGAATCCTCCCAAGAAGGTCAGTGAGCCTATCAATTTTCCTTTCCAAGGTTGTCGCCAGGTTCCTTGAAAGCAAAGTTTGTATATTTTTTCCATTTTTGTGCCTTTGGGAAAACATATTTTTTGTCAAACAACCTGGAAATAATATTATTACCGTTGAAAAGGGAAACATTCTCAATTGAATATTCAATTGAGAATGTTTCCCTTTTCAACATGAATACCCCACAAGAGGTTATCTTGACGATGGAAGATAGTGACTAAAGTTTATCTTTCAGTCGCAGATGATTCCACATCTGATTTTATGAACATTCTGTTCATATTTTCAACAAATCAATATTATTACCGTTGTATTCTACAGACACCTGATCTGGCCGATGTCGATTAATTGGTACAAGAACTGATGGTACTGGAACCTGATCTGGCCGATTTTGATTATTTGGGACAGGGACTGATGGTTGAGGCCATGTGTGATGTATGTTCTCTATAAATAAAATTTTATGATGAAGTATACCCCTTACTGTAGCATTTGAAGTAACTTTTTAATTTATTAGTAGAAAATGAACAGCATTGCATGTCTATTGAAAAATAACTTAATAATATGATTTACCATTGTGTTCCATGGAGACCTGATCTATCATATGTGGATAATCATTATTTGATCCAGAAACTGTTGGTCAGGTATGTTCTCTAAAAAATGAAACAATTGTGAATAAGAGATATATGTGACATCCTGAGATTACACCTTCAATTATTATGAAAGGTGAACAGCTTTGTGCCTGCTGCCTATTGAAAAATAACTTGGAAATAGATTATTATCATTGTGTTCCATTGAGTCCTGATCTGGCTTTTACTGATAATAGTCGAGGTCATGAATAAGTGTGTTATGTAAGTAAGTCTGTATGTGAGATGAGATATATCACACTTTTTTTGAGCAAGTTATGTAAGTAAGTCTGTATATGAGATAAATCACACTTTTATCTGATTTTATATCAATATATTATATTTTTGACGAGGAATATGTCAACTAAAAAAATGGTCTATGATACTGTTATGATTATAGGATTACTACCACTTAAGAAATATAATGTATATTCATGATATTTATTCAATAATATATTCATGTGATTGCTAGGTGGCCCCAATAGAATCTTACAAATGAAAAGTTAACTAACCGAAATCATCTTTTTTAACTTTATAAATCAAGGAACACCCATCCGGTTCATTTCAAAATATACTAGGTGCAGTTAAGGATTTTACCTGGTTGTGGTGTTCCAATTTCTTGAATTCTATAGCCTGAAAAATATATTTAGTAGTACAGACTAGAAAAGGTTGAAGATTTTTGTGTTCAACCACTTCCACCGAACAAATTATTACCTGAATCTCCTGAAGAGTGATCTTCCATTGGCAGGGACGGACGTTTAGAATAATGGCCTTAAAAAGAATTCGTGAATGAATAGTGGAGCTGCGAAAACACCAAATTACCATTGAATAGGAGAGTAAATATCTGACAATTTTATTCATCCTCATAGAAAATAACTGTATGCTGGTTCCCATGTAGGTACTCATGAACCAAAAGTAAAAATTGGGTTTTAAGTATTTCCACTTTTCAAACATCTCATTAATGACCAGTACATAACATTGAGCAAACAACATTAATGTTGAACTGAGAGCCAGCAATACTTAGATGAGCAAATTTTGAATCTTTATTGAAAAACAAAGTAATCCTTATGAAGTGAATCAAAATTATCAAATATTCATGTTTTTATGATTGTTGTACTCCCCTTAGGATTGCCAATCTCCATGGCCATCCCACAAAAGAAAAGAAGAAACATATGTACCATTCATGGTGCTTCGAGATTTTTTTTTCTCAGGCATCTGCCTCTTTCATCCTCTGATGAGGTTTCCTTGGTACATCGCCTTCTGGCATCTGCAAGTTTATCTGTAATACATGAAAATGTATAGACAAAAACTAAATTTGAATACTGAAATATTTTTTTAATTTGGATGGCAAAAATCAATCGTTTTTTTATATGAGAATATTGAGCATTTAGGGTCTTGCATATACTTTGAAAAAACATTTTCTCGTATTTTTGCATTTTTTTTTCACTTCTCACAGTACTTGAAAAAGTATATACCTCGTTATTAAAATGAAAATATTTGTGTACACATTAGAAATTTTGAGAAGTATGGAATAACTTACCACAAATTTGATCATACCTGATGGAACATAATTTCCATGAAACTGTGGGTGATGTTCCATTTATCAATCAATCAATCAAAATATACTTTATTGTCTAAGATGGTTACTTGTTGACAAAGCTTTGTGAAAGGGACATAAATAATTAAACAATTATTAATAATTAATAATAAAAATGCTTACTCTTAAATACAAATATATACATCACATATACAAACACAACTAATAACACTTCCATAACATGGTAAAATGTCATTAGTTGATTCATACTACACGTTAAAATTTTAACAATACTCAACAATTAAAAGTTACATTTATATGCTATATAAACTACCTTCAGTAGTAAGAGGAATTACATTATAATAAAAAATAAAAAAAATTAATGGGTGTACAGTGCTAGTGATACATAATGAACTAACTAAGGTTGTCACTATAGAATTCCTGTAGGTTGTAATATGCCTTTTTGAGAAGGATATTCTTAATTGAATTTCGAAATAGTCCGAGATTTACTGGTTCTTGAGAAGGCCAGGTAGGTGATTATAAATCTTCCTACTCTCGAATATAAGGCAATTTTTTGTCAAGGATGATGTTGGTATGGGCATACTAATATTATTGTGTTGACGGGTAATATAACAGGGTCTATTATTTGGATCTTTTGATTTCGTTTTATGTATTAAGCACACTGTTTCGAGAATAAATATACAAGTTAGCGTTAAAATTCGATTTTCAATAAAAAGAGGCTTACAATGAACCCTTGAACAACATTTACAAAAGTACCTCAATGCTCTCTTTTGAAGTACAAATATTGAGTTCATCAACTGGTTAGAGCAGGAACCCCATAAGGAGATGCCATATCTTATGTGAGATTCAATCAGTGAGAAGTACACTATTCTGCCTGAATTGAGGCCAAGTTCATTGGTAATGACTCGAACAGCATAACAGCCTGATGCTAATGTTTTTTTTATGTGCGCTTCAAATTTCAATTTGTCATCTAGGTATAAACCTAGAAATTTGGTGTGGGGTTGGCTAGTTACCCTCTGATTGCCTAAAGCTAGGTTATCAAAGTTGAATTTGAAGGTTAGTATGCTTGTTTTCTCAATGTTGAAGCACAGCAAGTTGGAGTCACACCATCGTTTAACTTTCTCCAAATCAGAAGTGATATTTTCTTTCAAGAGTTCAACATTTTTCCGTGCCACATTATTGTGGTGTCATCTGCAAACATGGTGAATTTTCCGGAAATGTTGATATCACCAAGATCATTTAAATAAATAAGAAAAAGAATTGGTCCCAATACCGAGCCCTGGGGAACACCATAATCAATATTTGAAGGGTTCGACAATTTATTATTACATTTTACCATCTGAATTCGGTTAGAGAGATACGATTTAGCCAGTTATAAGCTACACCTCTGATTCCATAGAAATCCAGCTTCTGGAGCAGTATTCCCTGATTTACACAGTCAAATGCTTTGAAAAAATCACAAAACACCGCTCCAAGGTATTTTTATACCCTCATTGTATATCATATCCCTACTTATTAAAATGTAGAAAACTTATTCAAAAATAAAACAAGATGTGGACTACAATAAATATTTTTGTTCATGCTATTTTAATAAGGTTATACTAGGAGTTGCTGAAATGTTAAAAAATTACTATAATTCTAATAATACACAATAAAATGAAGCTATTTGGTTAGGATCAATGATATATAATAGAAAATAGAAAAAATTTGGATTTGGACTAGAATTTCATATTCAGATATTAGTCTTCTTATTATTCCACATGTTGACTGCACAAGTATCAACCGTTACCTTAAGCGGCCCCTAGACGATCAATATTTACGTCAATATAAAATCAATCAATTCAGACATTTATTTCAATACAGAAACCGTATAAGGGGAATACTAATAATATTGAATGAATAATTGAAATATTTCAAACACACTAAAAGGTCTGGTAGAAATATGATAACTATTTTTTCAAATATGATGAATATAGGGCATTGCTACAAAATGTGCAGAATCAATATTGAATTTTAAACATTTTTGTGAAATTCTGTCAACGGGAATATATTTGAAAACGGAATTATCTGATTGGACAAGGAGGATAAGGAGTTTTGAAACATCAGGTTTTTCAATGAACAATTCTTGATTCAAATATTGTTTTCCATGTAAAAATATACCAGGTCCAGATTTTTCAACTTTAATTATTTGAAAAATATGATTTTTATCCAAGATACAAAAATTATCTGGTGAATCTATGGAAAGAGTAAAGTTCTCAAAATTGATATTTTTGAATGTTGAACAACCATCCATAGTGGTAATAAGTTTGCCTAGAATAGGACTGGAACAAACTGGCATATTATATGAATTATTCTGGTAATTTTCACAAATTCTATTGTGGATTTGCTGCAAAGATTTATGGGTCTGTCTTAGTTTAGATTTCAATTTAAACAGAGCTGTTTCATACTTGAATGCGCTAAAGTTATGTAAAGGTCCAAATTTTTGCACGTCAGCAAAAAGATGAATCAAGCCATGAACGTTGTAAGAAAGATTCTGCCTGCCGTAAAATACTTCGAAATATTCGACAAAATATATCAACAGGGTATGACCATAGGGATATAGGTTTTTATCATCCTGACATAAAATTCTAATATCAATACTAAGTGCCATAAAATGCTGGTACTGATCAATTGGAAGAATACTTTTCAAAATTACCGGTCCCGTGTACTATAAAAACTGCCTGAACTCAGTAGCTTTCCATCTTTCGAGTTCGTCCAATGACCTTGGTTTGCGAGCAAATTCCAAAGGAACAAAGCATTTACAATTGATTAATTTGGAAGACAACTCCTCAATCTTTTCTTTATGTAATCTCACAGATATATTCCCTTTCGTTAACAGTATTAATATTTTTTTCATCACACCCAAACAAACTAAATGCATATAATCTAGCGGAAAGTGAGTTACCATTCCAATATTTAAGTTTTCTAAAATGAAAATTCCTTTATGGTGCTCCGCATCTTCCTTTGATGTGAAAGATAAATCTGTTCTTAGTGGACAATCAATTTCAGAAAATATAACACGACGTTCATAATATTCCCCATGTACTATACATTTAGTGCAAGAATTAAAACCAGAATGTGATATCACATTAATGATATATGCTCTAGCTGGAGCATCACAAATGAAAGCACCAATATTAATCATCACATGGCTATTTTTGAAACGAAGTCCAAAGTCAAGCAAATCTTTCAATTCAGCGATAAATATTTTTAAGTTATTTGATTTAGGTTTTGTATCACCATGATATATACCAATAACAAACGGTTCTGTATAAAAATTCACCTGTGCAATGGATCCCAGAATGGGCCAGAATTGACTACAACTTCTTTTTGCAATTGGAAGGCCATCTATGTTGAAATTTAGATACAGTTCTCTGGGTATTATCATTGTATATAGACTGTTAGTCTATATACAATGGTATTATGTTGTGTCTAAAATATGAATCCAAAGAATGTTCCAGGCAAACTTTCAATCCAAAATGAACATATTTTGCAGGAGAAATATCGTATGAAGTTACGTTACGTAGAGTGCCCAAGAGAGTACGAATTATCTATCTAGGTTATTATCAATATCATGCTTACTCAAAATTTTCAGAATTCTAGGGGCTGCAGAGTGGCCTATATTTTCCTCTAAGAAACACTGCTTAGGTCACTGATTAAAGAAGTTTTATGTTCTTCCAAATCTACAGACCTTGAGAATTGATTAATTGTATTATTTATATCTGAACTCTCGATAGATTCGTCAAAGAATGGATTACCCACTTGATCTTCAAACCGA
Source organism: Gonioctena quinquepunctata (assembly GCA_018342105.1). Taxonomy (NCBI): domain Eukaryota; kingdom Metazoa; phylum Arthropoda; class Insecta; order Coleoptera; family Chrysomelidae; genus Gonioctena; species Gonioctena quinquepunctata. Next base: position 13,773 of record JAFIRS010007043.1, on the reverse strand, counting down.
TTACTCGTATTAATTCCTTCAGCGTTAACAGAAGTCAAAATAGGAATACCGAGTACACAAAAAAAGAAATTACCTACCTATATTTTAATCCGTGAATTCAATGAATCTCACTGTTAGTACTCACCTTGAAAAGGTATGTATATAAACACTTATCAGTATAGAACTCTTGTCTATATAAACACTGAAACTGAAAAACCAAATAGCAGCAACCTGTTAGCGCGCGTCAACCCGTCAACGGTGGAAACTGTCCAGCGTTGTCAGATTTACCGAGAAAATCTTCCGTAAGAAGTAACCAATATTTTCCTCAACCAAACTTCTACATCATTCGATTTCAAAATCATAGAGTTGATTTCTTTGTATCATTTTTGGAAATAGATTCATTGTGGTGGAATAATTCCCACAATAGCAATTTTAATTGTGGCAATGAAATTGGATTTCACTGCCTAACACTTCGTAAAGAATAATTTGGCAATAGGTGTTAGATCGACCAATCAGATGCAGATCACATTGTGCGCCGCCTGAGATTACGCTGGAGCGGGAGTCAGGTTTCATTTGAATAATTTTAAACTCCATGCACTGTGGAAAAGCCATGCATTTTCACTGAATTGCAACAAAAATAGATCTGTCTCGTTTCTTAACACTGAGTACTATTGAGTAGGGGATACGTATACCTCTGTTAGCGACGGAGTCGATCTTGGTAAGGTATATAATCTTGATAGGTAATTTGAATTTCTCTTTTAAGATTCCATTCGAATGAATAACACTTTCAATCTCGAGTCTCATGGAAATAATAATTATAGAGTAAGATATAATATATTATTTCATTGGTCTCTCTACACTAGAGATGATCATCGTCGTCAATATCATGAATGTCAGATACCTACATATTTTATTTTATTTCGAGATAGCATTTGCTTTGAATTTATTTAAATATAATACCACATAATATAAAACTATAAGTATTGATGTTTTAAAATGTATTATATGTACCTATTGTAAAATATTGTTCGGCATAAAGTTGTGATTCCCGCACACTATGATTTTCATTTCAAAATTGAATGTTCCTGAGAGGATAAAAAGGCTCACAAACTGTGATATTCACCAAGGTCACTTTTTATTTAAAATAATGCGAATCACTTCTTCCCATGAGACATGAAAATGGGATTCTAAACTACCGAAATTTTCGATTCTGCAATGAATGTGCTTGAGAAGTCAGAGATATTCACATTCATATTCGTCTCAGATCAACCGAAATGAGAAGAGCAATGTGAACCTTTTATCTTATTTGGCATCTCTTGGTGGTAACAGCGACGTATTATTGGGATTCACTTTTGTAACATTTGGCGACATGAATGCGACATCTCAGGGATGTTTGTGTTAACTGGGATGTTTAAAAAAATCAAGAAGATTGATACTGAAATCCCCCACGAAAAAAAATCCATCAAAAGATTAAGCCTAGGTTTTTCTCGAATTCATCCACAAAATTTGGAGTATCTTGTTAGAGCGACTTATATATATGACGCCGACTGCCAACTGTATTGATTTAATTATAATATTCAGAAACAATTGTTCACAATGATTGCTGTCTAGTCTGATAATTTCACATGTTAAGATATTTTTGGTGTAAATACATTACCTTTCGCCTCTAGATTTCCTATCTAACCCATAAAATAAATTATCAGCAATATAGCATCATTGTATCATCATATATCTTCTTGTAATCCGAAATTCACATAAGAGGATATCCAAACAATGATCAGAGATCAGAACATTCAAACAACCAGTCTTGAAATTACTAATAATTGGATAAAAAAGAAAAAGAGGATAAAGATAGGAACACTGCTCAACTGCTCTAGTGCAGTGGATCAACCTATATTTGCTCATTCATTAACAATCAAAATTTGTGGAAATATTTGAAAAGAACAAAAAGTACATGGTGATATGCTGGCTATGTAGAGAGAGAGAGAGAGAGAGAGAAAACGAATAAACATAGAAAAATGATATATAAATAAAATAGTATATTAAAGTATAAGTGGATAAAAAGGGCTTTAAAACACGCGCGATTTTTCGAGCACGACGGCGCAGCCGGAGTGCTCGAAATAGAGCAAGTGTTTTTAAGACCAGTTATCCACGAATACTTTACGTTATTTTTTTTTATTGGTGCACTTTGAAATCATATATACTGGTATTATTACTACAAAAAATAGAACTAAGAACTAATAATGCAAGAAGGTTGAATTCGTGATATGACATCAGTATACCTTTCGTTGTCATGGAAATGAGAAAAACATTCATTTGCAATTTGTTACCAAAGATCAATATTTGTTGTCACCAGAGCTCAAAAATGAATGAGTCCAATATCGATTTTTTGAATAGTGAGGCAGAATCGCGGTAAATACCGCGGAAATCCAGTGATATATATAAAAAAGAATATGAAAAGTTCATCAAATGGATGGAGGAGCACATATAAATGACCGAATTGTGAGTAATATTTTATGTGACGTTACAAGGTACTCCTGTCAGATCAATAATCAAAAATTTGTCATTTAGACTTCACGTTTCTCGATTTGTTGATGTTGTCATGGTTACCTTTAAAAAACGCGCGTTTTTTAAAGTTCGATTTAAACACGCTGAGGCGTGCTTTAAATGGGTAAAAAGGGGCACCAATAAAAAAAACAAAATATCCTCAAGGCACTTTATATTCACGAATTCTCTTTCACTATTGAATATTACCATAACGTTCCCTAGATTGGTCCACTCCCGGCCATCCCAGCCTGCTTTTTGAATACAGCTTTTGTATAACTTCTGTTGATTATCAATAAGGTCTTCTCGCACGACTATGCCAGTGTTTTTGAAGAGTTTCTTATTATTACAGCTATTATTTTGTGCCTGTTTGAGAATTTCACCATTATAGGTCGGATTTTGTTCCTGCCATTCTTTCCAATCCTATAATAGACTAGTCAAAAAGTGAGTTTCCTGCGAAAAATAATTCCAAGTCTTCAAAAAATATGAGCAATAGCTCATTCGATTCGGTATGCAATTCTGAGAAAGACGATTTTTTTTTGCTTACCAAAATTGCCGGTGCGGCATGCGCGCTGTCTGTTAAGAGAGTACACCACATAAAATAATTCTTTTATACTAGGAAATATCAATTTAAAAATTTTAATAAATTATGGTGTGTTACTAACACTAACACTTGACGTCCCGTTGGAAAAATAAATGTTAAGTTTATTTTTCAACCAGTGATTAGTCCTTATTTTTCAGACCTCCGTTCTCATAAAAAACGTCAGAAATGTTTAAATAATAGCTATATAAATTTTTCGCTTCTGGAGCCCTTCTTTTATATATAAATATATAACAAGATCAACGAGATAAAGTTTTTAAAAGTTGTTTATTTTGTTTGTTCTAATTTTTTAAAGTTAAGAGAAAATGAAAAATAAAAAATGTTTATCTATATTTTGCTATTGCTGTTTTTGCATGAAATAAAAGCATTTAATAACATTCGAAAAAAAATATATGTTTATAAATTTTTATAAACAAATTGATTAGTTTAATATTTAAAAAAATACCGTTTTGTTTTCTTGAGAAAGTAATGATTAAAAAATGTTTTCAAATAATTATTTAAGATTTTTTTTTTAAATCATAATGGGCATTTCTCGAAAGAAAATATTAAAAATCTAATTGTTTATTAAGTTAACAATTTGTTATGAACAAATTCCAAATCTCATTATATTTTTTTTCAAAATTACTGAAAATCACAAAAACAACCATTTGTAACAAGTCGTCGAAAATTTGTTTTTTACATTTTCTAAAGATTTTTCTAAAATTACGGTAGGCATATAAAAGTTGCAGCGGCCACTTGATTTTTTTAAGTAACTAACCGCTGTAACTTTTGAACCATTAAAGATACAGTTATCAACATTCAGGATGCTTTTATAGAGCATTAGTTGATCTCTTAAAGAGAAAATGAAAAATGTTTATCTATGTTTTGCTATTGCTGTTTTGGCATGAAATAAAAGCATTTAATAACATAAAAAAAAATATATGGGCCATTTGTTTATAAACAAATTGATTAGTTTAATATTTAAAAAATAATACCATTTTGTTTTCTTGAGAATGTAATTATTATTTTTTTTTTCAAATAATTAGTGAAGGAAAACAAAGAAAATATTTCAAATCTAATTGTTTATTAAGTCAACAATTTGTTATGAACAAATTCCAAATCCCATTATATTTTTTTTCCGAATTACTGAAAATTACAAAAACAACCATTTGCAACAAAGCGTCAAAAATTTGTTTTTTACATTTTTCATAGATTTTTCTAAAATTACGATTTATGAAAGTTGCAGCGGCCACTTGATTTTGTTAAGTAACATACCGCTGTAACTTTTGAACCATTAAAGATACAGTTATCAACATTCAGGATGCTTTTATAGAGCATTAGTTGATCTCTTTTCACCAAGTTTGTATCTGTCATGGTTTCCTGTTTATATGCGTTTTGTTTAACAAAATAATTAATAATAAGAATAACAAAAAACAGGACTCGCATTTTCTGAGGTAGTGTTAATATAAAATGGCAAAAAAAGAAGATTAGAATCGGAGTCTCTTTTCCTAAATGCATTGATTGTTTAAAAAAAGCAGTTACAGTCATGGAAATGTAATGAAATATTGTTAAAAAAACAGATAATGAATGATTTTACAACAAACTGTATATCTTGAGTATTTATTAACAAATATGTGATTAAACACCGCTAGAATATATGATATCATTTAAATAAATCCGTGTATTTCATAAACAATCAATATTAATGACTGAAACCAACATTTTTTTATTAATATAACTACTAGCCTACAAAATCCTCTTGAAGTACAACTTCAATAGTTTAAAAGATATAAGCATTCTAAGGAGTAAATATATATATATATATATATATATATATATATATATATATATATATATATAACGAGAATATGAGAAATCTGTTAGGAATCCAAGAGAGATCACCATCCGTCTACAGCCTGTTTCATGGTTTCCCAATCATCAGGACTAAGATGTATAAAAACCCTGGTGCTTGCACTTATACCTGTAGAAGTTTGGGATCGACTTGGCGACACTTGGCCTACTTGATAATAGAGATTACTAGCGTGTCAGATGGCGCCAATTTCGATTTAGTTTCAATTCAGTAACAGGGTATATTTATTTACTCAGATTTCTTTTTGAGGCTAACTGTGCGCGGGATCTAATTCTAGCTTTGCTATTGGTTCACCAATAGCAAAGCTAGAATTAGAAGCCCCCGAACATTGCACAAAGAAAGCACTGTCGTGTTGTTTTTCGTATTTTGGACGATTTGAATTTGAGGTTAACTGCATTTTGACAGACGGAGAATTGGAAATGAAATTGTCATTAAATTGCAGAAAATATAAAATTCAATGCATACAATATAATGAACTATAGAAATATCATTATTAGTCAATTCGTCAAGATTTGTACTTGCTTTTGGTCTAAATACAGGCGAAAATTCGAATCTGCGGCTTTATACTGTACACACAAAATGCAAATGTGGCCCATTCTACAAAAAGTATCCTTACACACTACACTACCTGAAAATAAACAATTCCTCACGCACTAATGAACTGATGAACGAGTGGTTTTTTTAAAGAACAAGCTCAGGAATAAGCTAAGCAAGATTTCATATCAAAGAGATGGAAAAAGCATAGATTAGATACCGACAAAACACTGAAAATAATTTCATATAAGATGCTGCAGATGTCAGAAATTAAGTTCTGACATTAAGCGAGAATATAGACAAACATTTTTGGACGGCGCCATCTACCACAGAGAGGGAAGCTCTGTTGAAGTAACAGGTGGTGTCCCCTCAAAAATCTAAACAATATCGAATCAGTTCATTCACCAGGGTTTTCAGACATCTTAATCAGGACGGCCTGTGGTCTCTTTCAAATTCGTATCAGATATCTCGTGGAGTTATTACCTTTCGGTACGTACAAAAATATGAACAGGATCAAATTATAGATAGCGACACCTATAATCTGTGTGGTGAAGCTTAGACCTGTTATCGTGGAATTTTGAAGACACGAAAATTTTCGTGCAACATCAATAGGTCACCGACAGATGTCAGCATAGGCTTCACCACACAGACTATTATAATTTTCCGTTATATATATATATATATATATATATATATATATAATATACAGGGTTCCCAAAAACAACGTCATCCTTTGGAGGGCTGATAGTCCAGCTCATGATGACCAGAATATCACAATATGACCTTAGTAAAATATTGATAGTTTTGGAGATATTGGCACTTTTATGAATTTCGTGAAAATCGAAACCTTTGATCAGTATTTCGAGTGCCGCAGGAACAAACTTCATAGTTTAAGATTCCAATTTTTGTTATGCAATCTGTAATAACCCTTCTATTGATTTCAATCCAAAATAAAAATATTGGTGCAATATCTTTGGAGGAAAAAAACATGTTTGCCCGATTCACGAGTTAATTTATTTCATTAGCTTACTTAGACTCTTATACTGTAAACAAAATCACCACGCGAGCAAGTTATTTTAAAAAATTGTTCATTCGGTGTAGTTTTTGACATGATACAACATTCACTATCTTCCACTTGAGGAAAAAATATATTCCTAGTGTACTGCAATACGAGCTCATTGTGAAATTATTTCAATAATTAGGAATTCGAATGAAAACACTTGGCAACTAAACAAAAGACAAAGTTTTTTTTAAGAATGTGTTCAAATTGCCTGCCATCAAGTCGAATGCAAGCGTGGCATCTTTTCAAAAACGATCTTTTTATTCGTCTTGTACTTCCTTCGGCACTTATTTGGAAAGCTGCTTCATTAATACGACGTCTCAAGTCATGTTCATCATTTACTGGGTTTGCATAGACCTTCTCCTTTATGCAACCCCAGTGGAAAAAATCTAGCGGGTTCAAATCAGGAGACCGGGGAGGCCACAAAATGGGACCAAGACGGCCGATCCATCTCTGTGGATAAGTTTGATCCAAATAATTTTTCACTGGTCATGCGAAATGAGCTGGACAGCCGTCATTTTGGAACCACATTGCCCTGCGTATTTCCAAAGGTACATCTTCTAAAAGAGTAGGCAGTTCGTTTTCTAAAAATCACGATAAATTTCCCCGTTTAGAATGTCAGGTAATTCAAAAGGGCCAATTATTTTACCTTTCCAGATGCCGGTCCATAGATTTACTTTGAAGCGATATTGTGACTTTTGTTCTCGCATTGCATGTGGGTTTTCAAGAGCATACGTATGAAGATTGTGCATGTTCATGAAGCCATCTTTTGAGAATGTGCTTTCATCTGTCCATAAAATGTTATCTATGAACTCTGGGTCTTCTCTATGTTTCTGCAGCATTCTTTGGCAAAACTGGACACGTTTTGCAAAGTCACGAGAAAGCAACTTTTGCACACGTTGCACGTGATATGGGTGGTACTGATTCCTTCTCAGACTCATTATTGAAATAATTTCAAAATAGGCTCCTAGTGAAAGATAAAGAATGTTATACCATATCAAAAACTACACTGAATATGCAATTTATCAACATAATGTGCCAGGTTAGCATAGTCATATTGTACACAGTATGAAGAGTCTAAGTGAGCTAATAAAATGAATTAACTCGTGAATCAGACAAATACTTTTTTTTCTCCACAGGTATGGTAGCAATAATTTTATTTTGGACTGTAATCAATAGGAGGGTTATTTGGGGTTGCATAACAAGAATAAGAATCTTAAACTATGCAGTTTTGTACCTGCGGTACTCGAAATACTGATCAAAGGTTTCAATTTTCACGAAATTCATAAAGGTGCCAATATCTCCAAAACTATCAATATTTTAATAAGGTCATATTGTGATATTCTGGTCAGTCATGAGCTGGACTATCAGCCATCCAAAGGATGACGTTGAGTTTTGGGACACCCTGTATATATATATATATATATATATATATATATATATATATATATATATATATATTGTAATGTTTTGATGATTTGAAAAATCTAAATTTTCTTTTATTTTGCCCCACGTTTTGGGTGCCAATTGTTATGTTTTGATGAATTGTATAAATATAATTTGTTTTTATATATTGATATTGCTAAAGATTTTTGGTATTCTTTGAGAGCCAAATTTGATATGATGTAAATAGATATTTCTGACCCTGTAATAATAATTGTCAGCGAACGTCACTGTTCTCTCGTCACGCTACCAACAATTATTATTTTCTTCGCCACGGCTAACAACAGTTGGTACGCCCTTGTCTCATATAGTCGGTTCAAAAGGAATTTGGCCACTGGTGGCTAACTTCAGTTTATTGAATGATCTTAATTATGTTAGTTGATCATTGTGAGAAAATAAACAAACCAAATATCAAAAAACAATTATCTCCTTTATTCAGGAAGACTTAAAAATACCTGGCCTACGAGAAATAACTTATGCTAGAGTGAATCAAACAATTATTCACGGATAATCATAAATTGCATATCATGGATAAATAAACAGAACCTCACTTTTTCTGTGAGTATAATTTTCTGTTATTGTTCATAAAAAGTGATATAGAGTTCATCGAATGTGAAAAATGTTATTTGTGAAATAGTTCAGGACCGAGAAAGCACTATTAAAGGTTTTATACCTGGTTGGAACTGTTGGTGTTCACAACTATACCATAAAAACAGGAAGTCTCCTCTCTCCAGCCTTCGTTAGGACTGCAAAACTATGTGTCAGGAACGTATCGATGCGGGACTCAGCTTTTGGAATCGTGGATATACGATATCATCGAGGTAATCTTGTTCTGTTCAGCAAATGATGGAATTATTCCATTTTCTTCTAGTGAAATTTTGTGCGTGCTTCCGCTTTGTAAAATATTTTCTATCTCTCCTCGAAGCTTTGTTTTCCCGTCGCTTCGCAACATCTTGCCATTGTTGTTGTTCCATTTGAAATTTCGAATTCGCGCACCAAATTGTCACTTTGCACTGTTTATATTAATGTTGCACAATTTATACACACAATTAAATTCCCATTCTTATCATTAATTACAAGTTTGAATAATAATTGCTTATGATACCCTCTCTTTGCCATTCTCTCACAATTTCCAACTTTTCATTTGATCATCTCTTCTCTGATTGGCTATCTTTCATAAAGACGTTTGCTGTTCTCTCATTGGCTACTTTTAGTTTGCTACAATTTCATGTACAGAGTGTTTCAAGTTTATAAATGTGTTGATTACTTTTTATCCATGATAATTTTGTAAATCTTGACTTTTAGTTGTCTTTTGAGCAATTATAAGTTATGATAAATTTGACAGTGTATATAATTGACTGTTTTATAGTACTTTGACATTTTTATCTATCCATATCATACTAGGCTCATAAATTACATTGAATTTCAAAAGTTATTTACAAGCAAACTCTTGAAATTGATAATTATTTATTATTTATTCTTTTTGTGGCTTTTTAGTCTTTTAAAATTCACAACTGGCATAACATAACATAACAATATATATATATATATATATATATATATATATATTACAGTGTGACCCATTTAAAATGAACCACCACTGTAAAATACGCATTTTTCAGTCATTCTCAAAAAATTTTTTTTGAAAATTAAGGATTAAAAACTGTAATTCGACACACATTTTCATAACTTTAGTTTCATTTCCAAGGCACTCTATGGTTTTTTTTCTTCGTCAAAAACGGCAAAAGTTCATTAGGCAATTTTTGTTTTGAAATTTGACTACACCACTGGATTCGTAGTCGTTATAAATGGAAACCATGAAAATTTCATGGAAAAATATTGGTTAACAACGAAGTTACAACAACTTAAATTTTGGAAACAAAGTATTTGATATTAATTTTCATGTAGATTATAGACATATTTAAAATCTGGCAACACTACCGATACAAAGTAGAACACCAGTGAATTTGTACAGCGAAAATTCGAAGTCAATAGCTCATTCCGTTCTACAGTTATAACTCCTGAAAGTATGGTAATGTGAGCGATTTCTGGTGGAAGCGATTTTGTAATAAAAATCTAACTACGCCACTGGATTTGTGAATTATATTCCTTAAAATCATTTATTCAAGTTTGGGTTATAAGTGTATTCGAAAATAACAGAAAATTAAAAATTCATTTTCAAGTTATGCAGTTTTCAATAGCCGATAAAAACGAAATGAACCGAATCAAGTTTTAAAGTATCAAAATTATTTATTCACTAATAAAACAGAAAGCAGGACAAAAAAATGTTCGTTTTTTATTCTGCAAAACTAAACTGAAACAAGCTTTTAGAGAAGGTATCAATAATTTGAGGAAATCTGAACTAATACATTGGGCATAGGTATTGTACTAAATCAATAGTAGGCTGTGATTTAGTACACCACAAATCGCTCACATTACCATACTTTCAGTAGTTATAACTGTTGAACGGAATGAGCTATTGACTTCGGATTTTCGCTGTACAAATTTTTGGTTCCAGATTTCAAATATGTCTGCAATCTAAATAAAAATTATAATCAAATACTTTGTTTCCAAAATTAAAGTTGTTGTAACTTCGTTTAACCAATATTTTTTATAAATTTTTATGGTTTACTTTGTATACGCAGTGTTGTCAGATTTCAAATATGTCTGCAATATAAAAAATAGTAAACTTTTGCCTTTTTTGACAAAGAAAAAAAACCATAGAGTGCCTTGGAAATGAAACTAAAGTTATGAAAATTTGTGTCAAGATACAGTTTTTGATGCTTAATATTAAAAAAATTTTTTTTTAGATTGACTGAAAAATGCGTATTCTACAGGGGTGGTTCCATTTTAAATGGGTCACACTGTATATATATATATATATATAATGAAAAAGGAATTTGTGGCATAATGGACAGATTATATATATATATATATATATATATATATATATATATATATATATATATATATAAAAATGCATATAAACACGAAATCATGAGAGATACAGACTTGGTGAAAAATGTATTTGAGAGAACAACAAATATGCTCTATTAAATCAACTTGAATGTTTATAACTCTATTTTTAACGGTTGAAAAGTTACAGCGGTTTGTTACTTAAAAAAATCAAGTGGCCGCTGCAACTTTTATATACCTGTAACGAACCTAGGCCGGACCTGTCGCCTCGCGCGTTGCCGTCGACAGCGATGAGATCATCCCCGGAGATATTCGAGAACCATCCAGTCGCTCTGCCACGGAAAACAACGGTCAATATTGGAAACAATTGGAACATGCCAGAATTCGAAACATCGAGAATGCTGTATCGGAGATAAATAGGCGACCCTCAAGTGGAGTGAGAACAGTCTGAACGAGCCCATACGATCGAGCTATACAGTGGAGTAGTAATATAAATTAAGTTGTAGATTAAGTGTGAAATAAATTAGTAGAACCAAGTTAAGTTTATTTACGTTACAATTGGTGTCGGAAGTGAGATTTTGGAAATAAACAAGTGATCGTGGAGTGGATAGTCAGAAAAATAAATTGATAGACCTTTTTGTACGCCCAAAATAGACAGTGGCCCGGTTTTCGCGAAGTGGACAATTGTGCGTGGGAATATAAACTGATACACTGTTCGCGTGAAACAGAAAATAGACAGTGGACCGGTTTTCGCGAAGTGGACAATTGTGCGTGGGAATATAAACTGATACACTGTTCGCGTGAAACAGACGGTAGACTGGTGGCCCGTGGAAAAGAATTCGCGAAGTGAATTTTTAACAAACTGATAAACTTTTCGTGTAAAACAGACTGATACCTCGTCAAAGACAAAATGTGTTCAAGAAAAGTGCGCCTTGCGGATTTGAAGGTAGCGGAATTGAAACAGGAATTGGAGGAAAGGGAACTAGAAACAACGGGTAAAAAGCAAGTACTCCAGGAAAGACTTGCAGAAGGACTTATACAAGAAGGTGAGGACCCCGAAACATTTTTATTCGAAGTTCCCGGAGGTGATTTGAGTTTGGTAATGAATAAACTCGAAGAAACTACTAAATCCGTGAAAGAAGAACTGCAACAAAATTCGAGGACTTTGGAAGAGAAGCTTCAAGAAAATTCTAGAAATCTGGAAGAGAAGCTTCTAGAAAGCCTGGAAGATAAGCTCCTTGAAAACACAGAAGGTCTAAAAAAAGAACTCTGTGGTGTGGCGAATCGTCTAGAAAAAAGAATAGGAACCGTCGAGGCAGAGATGGACAAGATGAAGGAAATAATCAGCGATGAAATAAAAGACGGAATCGAGGCAGAAATGGACAAAATAAAGGAAATGATCAGTAAGCTGGAAAAACGAATTGATAGTGCGCCCTCCACAGAGATGGTTAACAAAAATGCAATGCTGGACTTGAGTTTGAACTTGGATAAAGTTCAAGAGGGTATACAAGATGTCAAGGTCATTTCTGAAATAGGGAAGCTTTCCATGAAGCCGCCTCAATTCGACGGAAAAACTCCATGGGAAAATTACCGCCGACAGTTTGAAGCAGCGGCCAAAGCAAATGGATGGAATGCAGGGGAAAGAGCTGTAGCACTGACACTTGCATTACGTGGAGAAGCGACAAATATTCTATAAACTCTCACCGCCCAAGAACAGGAAGACTATGATCAGCTGATTAAACATCTAGAATTACGATATGGCCACGCCCATTTGGAACACGTATACCACTCCCAGCTAAAAAATCGCTGCCAAAAATCGGGCGAAAGTAGATAGACTACAAGGGTTCTGGCGCAACCCCTATTTTGGGGTGGGTTTTGGCGAGTGAGTGAGGGGGTGGTTTTGGGGGGGGTAGGGATGATGGTGGCGGCATGGGCGGTTCGTGTGGGGGGGTTTGGAAAAGATGGCGGTGAGAGGGGTGGGGATGGTTGATTGGGGACGGGGTGGGGGGGTGAGTGGCCTGTGATTGGTCGGAATGGTGGCAGCCATGTTGTGTATGGGAGTGTGGATTGAGAGTGGAGGTGGGGAGAGCTGTGATAGGTCGGGCGTGGTGATAGCCGCCGGCCGTTATCCAATAGCCGAGCAGCATATTGAAATGGGGGTGTCAACCAATATCCGTCAACGGCATTGGTCGGACGGAAGTGTCACGTGATCAGTGAATGGCGGCGGCCATTTTGGAAAGTGGGAGGAGTCAGCGATGATGCGGCTATGACTCAACCGACAAGTCTTTGCAGGAATATTATCTACGTCAGCACTTCTTATCAGTTGTTTATTTAAGCGACCGGATATCGGCGGCATCCTTTGTTTACATTGAGATAAGATATCGGCGGCGGCATCCTTTGTGAAAGAGTTTGTTTACATTAACAAGATAAGAGAGTATGCAGCTGCACGCTCGAACCGTGGGATAAGTCTAACGATTACTATTCGTATTTGTATCTAAGCGGACTAAGGCACTGTCGGCGACATGGAAGCGGTGTGGGATCGGCCAAATGATTGCATCATCCAGTTCTGAGAATTTTGTCGAGTTGACAGTTTTCGAATTGCGCAGTAGGAAATTGATGTGGGTGACCGATCCCCACCGTCAGCTTCATTCTTCATCTGTCCTCTGAACTGTGAACATCGTTCTATTCAGTGCTCTCCATAGAGAAACTAAAAATAAAGAGAGTTGTCAAATCTGCAGTAAAAGTTGGCACCACGTTTAGACAGTGGCGACTTATCTCGCAACTGGCCGAACTAAGTACAGTTGGTAAAACCGATTGAGATAAGGCGGGTTTTTCAAATGTGTTACT
>JAFIRS010007042.1:0-28897 GCA_018342105.1 Gonioctena quinquepunctata | reverse complement strand
AAACTGTAATAACAAATAAAAAATGTTACCTCTACGCCCTTTTTTTAGTTTTGGATCATCTTCAGAAGAATATTACAAAAATGTAGAGATGTTTTTAAAAAAGATTAGAGGATTTTAATTTCAAAGTGAATGAAAAAAATGCAAGTTTCCCCAGAAATAGTTTCGTTTTTTTAAAAGGACTTTTTGCGGTAAGTCCGCCCAAAGCCCAAAAATTCAACCCAAATAAAAACCCTGCACCTGAAAATTTTAAACCTTTTAACCCCTTTTTGTCTCCTGAAGGTATTTTTTAATTACCCCCAAAAATTACCTCCAAATCCATTGAAAAAAAAAAGTTTGATTTCCTTTATTGTTTTGTTTTGTTTATTATTTAAATCATCAAAATTCGGGGCAATATTAAAAGTTTAGTTTTTTTGATTAAAATTTAAAAAGGGGTTCTAAAAATTCCGGTGGTAGTTCAAACCCCGAATCTTGACTAATAAATGAATACATACCGAAAAAATTTTAAACATTTATTCATGATATTTCACAAAGCATTTTTTTCCCCCTTTTTACACAAGAAAAAAACACCACAATAGAGCAGGTTGAATGGGGGTTTTGACTTATTGCTTAAGGCTCCATTTCACACCTCCCCGTTGACAAATGGAGGCCAATGGTTTCCTCTGTTGCCCAGACAATTTCGTCTGAAACCTGTAATTATAGCGCCTTTTCTTTGGGGGGGGTCCAGCATTGTAGATTTTCGCTTCATTCCAAATTTGGGGATTTGCTCAAACCCCCTTTACTACCTCCTTCTAAAGGCTAAAACTGTCATTTTCGGTTTCGTTTTCTAATTTTTTGTATATAACATAAGCATTTACAAATGTAATTTCAATGCATCCCCAAAATATCTGTGCCACCATTTCTTAGAACGTCTGTCAATACTATAACATTGACGTAACTGGTCATGGTAATCCACACCCCATAAATTTGTTGTAATCCTCAACAACCTCTGGACCATTTACATATGTAATGGTGCCATCTTTCAATTTCTTTTGATTTTTACCGTTTGGTACCATGAAAATTAGAAGCTAATGTAACTATTCTATTATCTTTCCATTTGTAGAAAGTTATGCCAGTATTGGAAGTTCTGTGATCAAAGTCACTCTCTTCAAGCTCTTATCAGTTGCCATACCGTTGGGTAATCCCTTCGATCTCTCCTTATTGTGCCACATGCTAGGGTTCCTTCAAGTTTCAATCGTTCAAGTAGGTCAATACTGTTGAAATAATTATCAAAATAGATTATCTTATTTTTGTGCCAGTCTTGTTCAGTCATTTGTAAGACAACTCGCCCCAAGGTGTATTTTGAAAATTTATGATTAATTTCTTCATCTTTTCCTTGGTAAATTTCAATTTTTTTACAAATCCAGTCATGTCAGATAAGATCCAAAATTTGTAGCCTCTTTTTATGGGCTTTTAGGATTGTACTGTTTTATAGAAGACCGACCCTTAAACTTTATGATGGATTCATCCACACACATCTCTTGTTCTCCCAATAGTTCATGAATGTTGAATTCAGTGAATTAATTAATGGTCTTACTTTATACAGCTTATCTGTATTGTTGTTTGGAATAATGCTATTATCATTGAGGTGCAAATTGAAAGTATAGACTGAAACCTATTTCTGGACATAGTTTTAGCCACAAGTTCTACTTTCAAATCCTCTGCAGTTGACCAATGACTTTCAACATTTGGCAAAATATGGTACCCCATAAAAAAAATTATTCCTATGAATGATAATATATCTTTCTCAGTTACAATAACTCTTTGATTTCTTTGTGTAGCATACAAATTTGTTTGAAATGTTATATTTTGGACAGCTTTACCTAACAGCTTCACAAATACATCCGAGGAGTAGTACATTCGCAAAATATACTTCCTCCCAAGAATACCTCTGGTATTCAGGCGTAGGAGCGCGATCCTTAATATTTTTTCCATTTGCTCAGGTTGAAGGAATCTCTCAATGGTTGAAAATCTTCCTCATCAGATTGTTCAATATCCGTCTCTGTACTATTATCCAAAGGTGGTACCAAATCATCTAAGTCATCATTCTCCAATGATTCCAACAATTCCTCGTCAGTAAGTGGACGCCTAAAGTTCCTGCGTGACGACATTCTGTAAAAAAGAGTAACCTATGAAAACACCGCTTTACCACCAACGGTACTTAAAAGTACCGACAAAATAATGACGTTTATTTCTTCTGAAATAAACTAAATATGTAAACTTTATATTTTATATTAGAAATAAGACCCTTACCTGCAATGTTCACACGATAGATAATCAAATGCTCAACTACACTCGGATAATATTCCAAATAAAATTGATGTTCAACCTAACCTGTCACCTACCATGAAATAATTTTCATTCTGACATTAGGCAGTGTTGTCAAACTCTATATCCAATGTAATGTGCGAAATATAAATGTACTTTAACGTACCTTTGAGCGTTCTCAGCCATATTATTTCACACTTTAAATTGATAGGCGAATGGAAATGGAAGACATAAAAGTACCGTTGGGCGGTAAACAGGGTCGTTACAAAATTGTTGCCCGGTGGACAAAGGGTTAACATAATTGAGGTCTTATTTAGGTTTGTTAAATTATTATTTTATTTATTTATTATGGTAAATTTATTCCGATGTCTACAAAGTTAAAACCTGTATAAAACCAATCTACAATTTTTTTTCTAAAAGTTGGTCTGAAGAATAAGAAAAAATATTTCAGTCCAGTGAGAATTGGCCAACATCAGATAGCGTTTTAAATTTCATAATGCAAAACAGAATAAGAAAACTTCCGATCTATGTCACGTGTGATGTAAGTAGTTATGGAGTTGGAATGTATCAGTGAGATCCTTTTGTAATCGTGGGTCAGTGTACATATCTCAATCAAGCTTATATCTGTGTTTGTTTTGCAAGATGCATCGAACCCAACTCGTAATTTCGTGATTTGCTTTCTTCGTATTACAGCCTGATGATGCGGATGTAATATATTTTCTCTGATTGATTGTGTGAATGGTATTTTCTTCAAATGTCCCAATTTGAGGTATTCGTCCATGAATTGGGAGTACTGCTGGTGCATTCTCGGTTGCTTAAGAATTTCTTTTCGAGCTGTCGGAATCGTGCTATAGCTATAGATTTCAAAGTTCCTATGTTTTCAGCTGCGTTTTTGAATGGGAGCCTTACTGTATATCTCCCATCCCCATTTCTCGTTGTGGTGTTTTTATAAAAATTTTCGAAAATTTGATCTTCTGGACGGGGATGGGCGTCCGTGGAAACTACCTCGATTTCCCAAAATTTCGTTAATTGCTTATATTCGTCAACACGTCGTCCAATCATGCTCTTAATTGACAAGTTTGTTTGAATCGATATTTTTATCTGTCCTGACAAAATCCAACCGAATTCGGTGTTTTGACCAATTAGGCCAGTTTTAAACTTTTCAGGCCTCCCATAAGGATTTTTCTATAATTCATCTGCCCCTAGTAGGATATCAATTGGTCCGCTTCTATTGTAGGTAGGATCTGCCAAAATATTATTCTGCCATTTATCTGTGTCAATAACCGGCTCGATGGACCATGTTAAAGGAAGTTTGTGACGTCCTTTTAGGATTGTAAGCGGGATTGCCCTATTGTGACTGTGAGGGACTAATGGAATAGTGCCCTGTTGGTCGTTGAAATGAGTACCACCATTGTTTAGATGAAATAATTTATTTCATTCTGTGCTCCTAATTAATATTCGAGCATCAATGAACTTACGTGCTACCATTGTACGAAACGTATTTAAGCATAACAAGGTCAGGATAGTTTATCACGTTTATCACATCGTATTGGTATAAAATATGAATGGAAATGATTATAAGGTGAAAATTCAGAAGAAAAAAAGGAATTATTATATTATGTTGGTTAAACAATAAGTGACATGCAAGTTTAAAGGGCAGAATCCACAATAACAACACATTGTGCATATAAACAATCAGAAGTTCTGCTTTCAACCGCCTTGGTGTATGCAATCGATAAATTCAATAAACCGCATGAAGGACGCGTTCTTCTCGATATCAATCAATCAATCAAACAATTTATTTATCATAAAATATACATATAAATTCAATTACAAGGACCAAAGACAGATGCATGTTTATGACAAGTCACAAATAAACATCAAAACAAAATAAATTAAACATCAAAACAAAATAAAATAAAATACATACCATTAGATTAAAATATATGATAAAAATTGGGAAATTCATCTTTGCAGGAACATACTTTTTGGACAATATATCATAAAAAGGTAGAAGACGTGAATGCACAAGAGACAACAAGAGAGACAGTCGTATATATAAGTATGCTATATTCAATACAAATCAAATCAATTGCATGTATCGCGAACATAACACAAATTATACTAAGTGTAGCAGGCCTTCTGAACTAGCTGCTGTTTCAGTCTTGTTTTGAAAATATTTAAAGTGAGGGAGCTTTTAATATGCTCATCAAGAGAGTTGTATAATTTACAGCCCGTAAAAAAAACTTTTTTGGTACAGCGTAGTCCGGTGATTCTCAGGTTGTAGTTGGCCTTTGAAACGTGTATTATGGTTATGCTTCTCAACAGTATTCAAAAACTTGTTTTGTATTTTTATAGACCGTATGTACAAACTTCCAGTATATATAAGCTTACAACAGTCGATGAGAAATTTCATAACGTTTGATCTGTGTAACATTTTGAGATGGTCCAAGCATAAAATAAACTCATCTATAGCTGGCATAAATTAAATCATAACCAATGCATATATATGTCAAGGTACCATAGAATAAAAATTCAATTCTTTCAAGGCCACTACGTCATTCTCATTACTTGACAAAATCACAGAAAAACTATCGATGAGTAAATTCAATTTGGATGAACTCAAAATACCAGACGATATATCTTTCGACATCACATTCAATGTACCGGGTCCTATCGATAAGTTACTCGGGGCTTCAGTATTTTATGACTTGTGCGTGGGGCAAATACATCTTCATCGGAGTCAACCTATCATGCAAAAAACAATGATGAGATGGATAATTTCAGGAACATTACCCTACAAGTCCACGCCCCCCAGAGAAAGTATCAGTTTGTCATTTGTCAACCGATTCTTCTACTCAACAAATTTTGGACAACAGAGAATTACAATCAGGAACAGCGATTCAACAAGAAGAATATGTATGAAGAATATTTTAGCAACACTACATTTCGTGAAACTGATGGAAGATTTTCTGTTCGTCTTCCTACAAAACAAAATTTAAACGAACTAGAAGATTCTTATAGCATAGCAAAGCGACGTTTTGATCTTCTAGAGAAAAATGAGGAGTTCAGGAATAAATAGTATGATTTCATAAACGAGGACATTCTACATGCCGCATCATGAAGTCTTCAAGGAAAGCAGCGAAACTACAAAACCTCGCGTTATATTTGATGGGTCTTGTAAAACCGATACTGTCCTCAGCCTGAAGGATTGTTTGAAGGTGGGACCATCCTTGCAAGGTGATATTTTCACAATATTAATAAGATTTAGGCAATTCAACTACGTTATACAGCGATCTCATCTAAACTCATCTGAACTGACTGCAAAATGTACAGACAAGTTTATGTTCAGGAAGATCAGATATGTCTATAGTCGGCACGCCGAACAGATAGAGTGATTCACGTGCATAACCATATATAAAATGCTCTATCGGTTCGGCGCGCCGACTATACAACGAATTTTGTGGCGCTCAGCAAGTGATCAACCCATTATTACTTATACACCGAACACTGTGACATATGGAACGAGCCCAGTAGCTTTTCTAGCCCTAAGCTGTTCACAGCAAGTTGGACATGACTGCAACCCAGTAAACAGTAAACACATGTGTTGAAACATGTCAACGGAATTTGAAACATTCAAAAGATACGTTCCAGAAATATATCGTAAACATTTCATGTGCGGAGCAGTGTGTCTGTAATGTTTCAAATGCACACATAAAACATGTTAACAAAAGACATATATCTGAATCAGCAAATATTTCCTATGAATAACTGAAAGGAAAGTTATGTTTGACACGATAAGAATATACTTACAAAGAAGTATTCAAATAATTCGCGCTATTATGATTGTTTCGTCAGGCCACCGGGCTCTAGTGTATCACGTGATCAGTTGTGACCACTGAGGACATTCCGACATTTACTCATCGTCCAAAGCCAACGACGCCAACTGAACTGGCCATTTTGTGTCTTGTGACTCTTTTGTTTTGTTATTTTTATCATTTATCAGTTTTATCGAATGTGTTTGGACTGCATGGGCGTGAATTTCAATTTGAGGTCTAGTTCAATGTGTTATGACTATAAATACTCGTCAGAAATATCAACAGGTATGTGAATAATTGATATACGATCCCTAGTTATTAGGCAATCCATACCACGTGACCCAACATGGCGGTTGTTGGCACACAAACCGATAATCGCCATAAGAATATCATTGTCAGTGTGTACCTTTGGCTTGTAAAAGTGTATTTTTGGTTATTTTCGGAGCTTTTGTGTTGTTAATTAATAATATTCGGATGGAGAGTGATTACCTGAAGACACTATTGTTGAAAAGCAGAGGCTTTGGTGAACGGTATGCTTGAAAATACATCCCCATCTTTTGTTTACATTTTTATCAATGTATTTGTTACAGGTATAAAATGAAGTTGGATTGATCAGTGATTTAGATCATTTTTACACTGAATATTTCTGAACTGAATTATTCAATTGTTGGTGCTTCTCCTGTTACGAATATGGATATGATTTCGTATTTGCTTTTTACTCAGCTTTCCCAAATGCAGATGAAGCCCTATACAAGTTTAGAATCCATACATACTTTGAATCTGGCTTCGTCGTGAAGGTGAGAACAAAAATTCAGAATCATTTATATATATTAGTTAGTCTAGTATGTTTTTTCTTAGGCAGCAGGTTTTTTCTAATGGGTACATGTACAGTTGCAAATCTTGAGTCATCGAAGTGAATTATTATAAATTAGGAATAATAATACATAAGAAGCAATTTATAACTTCTGATCTGTTCTATTATGTTTATTGCCACATTTGTTTATTATAAGAGACATTGATTTGATATTTGAGAATATTACTTCTCAACTTTCATAATAGTTCTTTCTAATCGACATAACTTTTTTTCAGGTCAAGTATTCACAAAAGGCAAATTAAAAACCTTCAGATGTTTGGTACATAATTGAAAAGGATGAAAGCATTTGTACTGCTCAGTTAATGGATATATTATATTGTGAGATTAATTCTAGACAATTCTTCACTGCCATACTTGTGTGGATTGAAAATTCATTGGACCAATCTTGGACCTATATTTGTTTGTAATTTTAATCATTATATTTTCATGAGTTGCATTTTTATTTTCAGCTATTTCACTGATGATACAAATATGGATAGACAAAGAACGGAAGTGACTGAAAGGTGCGCCTCAACATGGTTTCGCCAAGCAGCCCTTAGATATAAGAGGGAGGGAAACAAATAATTAGCAGTCTTTATATTGTATAACTAATACTGTTGTATGACTAATAAAGCATGATGAAATCCTACCTGTTTTTTTGGCATTGCACACTACCTTCTTACATCCATTTCATGAATCAATAGCAATTCTGAGAGTCGATTCAGAAATTTTAAAAATTTATTTCAAGCTCTTTTTTACTCATGCATCATACATAGGATATGTTCCAGAAACGTGTCAGATGACACGTAAAATTATTGGTTTCAGCAATGTTTCAGATATGTGTTGTTATGTATTCATATTCACTTATGTTATGTATCAGAAATGCTTCACGTGAAACATTCCTCGTGGAATGTTTCACACCTAGGTCATTTATGGTTTCTGCCATGTTTCAGGAACGTGTCTGAGTCAAAAGATGAAATGTTTCAAATGGAAAATGATCGGTTCCAGAAATATTTCAGACACATATTTTGATTCACTGGGAACGGCATTTATCCAAGTGCAAGTAATATGATACCACATGATTTTTATGTAGATGATCTTCTAACAGGAGGAAATGACCTAGAAGAACTAAACACTATTAAAAGGAAACTTATCAGCATTCTGAACGAATATGGCTTTTCATTACGATAATGCACCGAGAAAAAACTTTAATAACCACTATTAAAACTTTAGTAGTGGCAATGAAAAAAGCATTCGTATTGGGGACTGGGTCTCACTTGCAACTAGGAAAAAAAAAACCTGACAGTATTTAATTGCCATTATCAAACTGAAATTCAAATATCAAGTAGTGCTATCTACTATCAAATCAGGTACTTACAGTAATGACACAAAGTTTTTGCCCTAAATATTTATTTTGATTGTTGTTATTGTCGGTTTTATTTGGTATAAGGAAAAAGGTATTTGTCATTATTACATTATACATTTGGTACTATCAATTGATTTTACTTATTGTTATTCAACACCGTCAATGTGGTAAATAATAAAGCTATTTGTATTATTCAAAAATACTTTATGACAAACACATGATGTCATTGTTACAATGAAAAAATGAACTTTCAGTTAATAACTTTACCTCTTACAGCAATGAAATTGATTACTTACCTCAATTAATTATTTTGGTTGGAAAATTACAAAAACAGGTTTTTTTCAAAACTATGGTGTAAAATTGAAACACGAGATTCCTTTTGAAAAAATGAGTAGGACTCATTATTTTTTCCAAAGGTGCTACGATGCATGCAGAGCAAGAGTATTGAATCAAGTGAAGTGTTTTAAAAATATTTTATCAAACACTACAAAATTCAATATTCTTAATAGAGTTTTTCTTTCAACTTCAACATGCGGAAAATATCTGCAAAACCATTGAGATAAAATAACAGTCCCATTCATTAATCAAGAAGAATCTGAATTAGTTTCAAATTGACGCCATGGTTGTGAAACATCCTGTTAACTTTTCCAAGTGGAAATGTTAAATGAAATATTTCAAATATCAAAATTATTTTCATAATGCATCCAGTCAGAGAGGATATCATTTTTGACTTTTATTCTGCCCGCAAAAAAGTAGGCACCAATGATGGAATAAGTAATAAATTGTTACAAATAAGTATTTGGTGATAAAACAACCATTTCCGATTGCACTTTCACTATCCTCGTAGATAATTTTGATGGGATTTATTGCACAAATGCATTCACTTTGTTATTTCCAATGAAATAATATCCCTGAAACTTTCCAGATGCAGAGTCTAGAGTTCGAACAATTTAATTGAAAACTAACTTGATAGTCAAGAACGACCCAACGAACCAAGATTTGGTTGCACCAATAAATCTACAAATTCAAATTTCTTTTTTTAACAGAATGTATTATTAAAATATATAGAATATAAAACAATATTTGTCAATCACTTAACTGCATTTAAAGTTAAATAAAACGATGATACGAATAATATCAAGTTATTGGAAAAAATAAGCTAGGAAGTGTTCAATCAAGTAATTAATACAAAAAACTAAAATGCCAGATGAGTATGAATTTTCTTTTGAATATGCTACTTGTTTGAAACGATCATGGGAGCTTTGAATTAGAAATATGTAATGTACTTTTTACCATTTGAATGGGGAATAATCTCTCTGTGTCTAGTGACCCCAATTTGTGTTTGCAAAACACATCCCTTTATGTGAGCGAATTATACTTCATAAGCAAATAAATGTCTGTTCAAATATATTATTTTAATTTCTTAAAAAACTATATATACCTCATTGATCGAATTGACTAAGATGAAACGAACGATACCAAAAATTCTCCGATACCATGTTCTCGATTTTGATTATTTTATTCAATTCATAAAAAACATTCTCAATACAAACATTTTTTGGAAAAATGACAGTTTCAAACTTTTGCTGAACAGTAGATGAACATATTTCTTTTATCACTGGTATAACATCACACGTAGGGTACTAGTATGTTCTTCAAAAGTCACATAATTTTTTTCAAATCCTCTATTTGATATAAATCTCTGTCATAATTTCAGTTGATGTTTGATGTTTTGGTAATATTGACCCGTGATGACACGATATTTACTTAAATTTTTGACTCTCTTTGTTTCGATTCAAAACGAAGTGAGTAAAATTTTTCTGTGTAATAATTTTTCTTATAATTTCAGGATAATGTAATAAAAAATTGTGTTTGGGTTTCAGAGTTAGTGACAACAGATTTTGATATAAGGAGTGATGTTTACCAATAAGATATGCCAATATGTCACACTTTGTATCAGAAACTTATTCAGACACAAATACTATAACTAAAATCCCCAAGCTGCCAGTACGTTCGGGAATTCCATCATACAGTTCACGATAATCACGGAACACCATTCAACACTAACAATATTGTTTGTATATAAGTATGAACTATAAAAAGAAGCAATTTTCGAGTATAAGACGCCGCGTTCGTTCGATATTCTATCTACGACGCAATCACATGCATCACTACTTGAACGAAATGCAAAATGCAAGCGGAAAGTGATTCTATTGACCATTGGTGATACATTTGCGCATGTCCGTGATCTTCCTAATGACACTGATATTTATGACAAGATCAAAGTAGGTTAATTATAAAATGATGAACACTCTGTGTGTTTATGACTATCAATGACACTCCAATCACATATCTTTAATGACAAATGACAAGGAGCAAGTTATTTGCACTCAGTGCGGCCGTTGATTGAAGTTTGAAAACATTGATGATGGTAATTACTTTGTTTTTAGAGTTATTTTTTTAATTACAGCAAATACTGCACTTTAGTGCTCGTAAGTGAAAGATGTATTGTGTAATCAAAATAGTGTCAAGTGCACTAGTGATTTGGACGGTTTTCTCGGTGTGGATGTCAAACGAACAAGAAATACTTGACGATATTCTTGAAATAGAAAAACAACATATCATTTCATTTCTGAAAATACAACGAACAAAACGTTAGGAATAACATAAAATTTAGTAACTGGCGAACTAGAATACTCAATTAACAGAAATTCTCGAATATGGAAAGGTCACCAAACGCATTTTTGATCCCCTAGGATTACCCAGGCCAATCATTGTCAAGGCTAAAATCATCATGCAGCGTCTTTGGCAAATACAATTGTCTGTCTGTACCTGAAGAGCTATACACATCCTGGTTTCAATTCTATAAAAAATTCAGAATATTAATTCAACAAGAATTCCTAGATATGCGCTACATTCAACAATCATCAAAATGCAACTTCATTGCTTTTCAGACGCATCAGAAAAAGCATATGGTGGTGTCATATATGTTATATCTACCAATCTTGAGGGGGAATCACCACGTTTCTTTTGTATGTTCTAAGTCCAGTGTAGCACCGTTGAAGCAAATATCAATACCAAGGCTAGAGCTATGCGGTGCGCTGCTTTTGCCTTATTTTGTTAATAAGGTAAAAGGAGCCATAACGTTACCATTGATGATATTTTTCATTATACGGATTCCACAATCGTACTGGGTTGGATCTACAGTGAATTTAACGAATGGAAAACATTCATTGGAAACAGGCGCGCGCTGGGCGATTTTTGGGCCAGGGAAATAATTCCCTTACAGACCCCCCTCCATGTCTTTTATTTAAATTAATTATTCGATTAATTGTAAGACTCTTCAAACACGAAGAGTTTTATTGAAACTTTTTAGATACTAATACACAATAATCAACATTGGTTATTATTAAAAAATAAAGAAAATAGAGTTTTTCATATCTAAACAAACGTGATAACGGAAGAAATGAATATTTAACAAAAATACAAACAAAAACAAAACAAAATGAATATTTTAACAAATAAACAGATATCTAGATACCTACAAATACAAAACACAAATTCTAAAAATCGAAAATATTGGAACTATTACAACTACTGTAATAGACTTTTAAACGCTTTACTGTTCTGGCACAATTTGTCCATAATAACCTCGGAACGGAAGTAATATGACATATCAAATTCGCACGACATAAGATGAGAGGCTTCCAAAGTTTTATCACATCATAGAGGTTTTTCCCAGTAGTAGAAGTTACGTGTTTTAAAGCAATGGCCCTTTCAACAACTTTCTTGGACTTGACATATGTCAAAAAATTTGCACATTGTTCATGAGAAGGAATATCCATTGTGGTATCCATTGTTATGGAATATATTTTTGCTTGGCGAACTTCTTCTGATACAATTTTAAGCATTTCGGAGGTAATTTGACAGTTTTATTGCTTAAAAAAGTTATTAAACTCCCCAACCTTTACTTTTATCAGCACTTTTTTTAAGTTTGCTTTTTCTGACAGCTTCCTTGACATGCTTATCCAAGATGGCATCGTATTTGGCTACTAAAAGAACAATTTCCATGATTTTCAGTGACATTTTCTAAACTATGAGCCGATTCGTTTCTATGACCCGAAAAGGTAACATTTGCTTTCCCATCATTTTAATTATTTCAATTATTTGACAGTGCCGCTCTTCTCATTTGCTACATTTAAATCAAAATATACTTTATTGTCTAAGATAGTTTCTTGTTGACAAAGCTTTGTGAAAGGGACATAAACAATTATTAATAATTGTTAATATTTTTTTTTAATACACAATTGAGAATGTTTCCCATTTCAACATGAATACCCTACAAGAGGTTATCTTGAACGATGGAAGATAGTGACTAAAGTTTATGTTTCAGTCGCAGATGATTCCGCATCTGATTTTATGAACATCCTGTTCTTATTTTCGAACAAATCCATTCCTGTCGATGTTTTGCTTGAACATTTCGGTCAATAAAGTTTTCAATCGTTAAACCT
The DNA here is from genome assembly GCA_018342105.1 of Gonioctena quinquepunctata. NCBI lineage: Eukaryota > Metazoa > Arthropoda > Insecta > Coleoptera > Chrysomelidae > Gonioctena > Gonioctena quinquepunctata. The sequence continues at coordinate 16,045 of JAFIRS010007042.1, read as the reverse complement.
GATTTCATCTTTGAGTAACTCTTTACAGCATTATAATGACTTCGAGAATTTTGGTGCTCCGCTATTCGCTGGTATACGTGTTTCGATTCTTTAAATCCGTTGACAAATGTTGATTTAAAATAACCACCGAATACAAGGCAAACAGTACAATATAAGCTCTTATTTTCGTTTAACTCAACCATTTTCTATTTTTATTTGATTCTGGGTCACCATTACGACGAAATGCTTTGCAATAATCAAAAGGTAAAGGATTGTCGGTGTCCATTTTCTTAGGTTGGAATGGATGTCTAGAGAAAACATCGAATATTTCACTATCCTTTGGTTTAACAAACAATATCGTCGTTGTCCCGCTATTTTCGTCGAGATCCTCTTCACTTTCTTCACCCTCGTTGAACGTTAAGTTTTCATTATCTGTAAAAAATTATTTAACAGACGGACAGACAACCTGCAGTATAAACCTCGGATTTAATCCCCCTGAAGTGACATTTTTCAACCCAATTAATACGAAATCAACTAGTACCCTACAAACCACATCTACACAACACACCAAATATTATCATAATCTTGACTACCTATTGAAATTAAAACACTATAAGAAGTGAACAAAAAAATTATTAAGAAGTGACCAAAACAGAACAGAAACCAATTCTACTTTGGCTCCCGGCTTTCGCGTCTGCGCCTGATAAAATCATTAGAACTTTTAAATTTACAAACATCAACAGCAATATCAGCAGAAGCCAATGCCGAAGAAGATTGGCCTTCTTGATCCAAATTTGTTTCCGCTCCTTTGTTACTTTTCCACAAATTACTTGATTTAACTATACCAGATGCTGTGCACTGGTATCATTTTTTCTGCTTTCAAAATTGGCGTTTTTCATCCCCGAAAAGTTCTTATCTTTTCATGGTTAAATTTTATGAATTCTTAATGCATACAAAAAGTACACGACACGAGACACGATGATGTGAACATGCACGTAGTAGCATGTAGCTGTAGCAGATACCACAGCCTGTGGCACAAGCAGAAGGCGCTAGAATATTAAAGGGTTGGGGAACTGGAAACTGGTCGGGGTATTGTGTTACGTCGCCGGTCGCCTTGCTAGGTCGATCGTCGCAGTCGTCGCTGGGTCAATGTTTAATAGGTTGGGTGTGTTAGATCGGGGGTCGTGGGGCCCCTTGTGGCCAATTTATGAGGGGCCCACCGGGTAACTCCCGGTCGCCCGGTGGGCCAGCACGCTCCTGATTGCAAATCGGATATCAGAAATACAATCACTAAGGACGGGTTGTATCCCTCTGGTAATCTTTGGTTTTGCTTACTGCAGGTTCCCTCTCTTTTCATTGCCATGATCTAGAAAGAGAGAAAACCTGTAGTTAACCTTTACAACCTGTAACAACCCGCCCTGAGTGCTATCAACATTTGGCGTCATTGTAGAAGTAACCTCAACCCAGCAGATACCATGAGCAGAGGAGTCAGTCCTAACGAGTTGATTGAATCGTCTCTCTGGTGGCATGGGCCAGACTTTTTGCAATGACTTGGATACACTTATCAAAATCGATTCGTTATAATCAGAATATTGAAGATTTGCCAGAACGAAGGTTAGCTATACACACATTTCATGCGATTCCTATTCATGACATATTTACACAATATTCTTCTTTTTCAAAATTACAAAGGATTATAGCATACATTTTACGTCTCAGAAAAAAATCACAAGCCCTTGAATCAAACAGAATCACAGGCCAACTCAAGGTACAAGAGCTCGATAATGCACTCACTCTGTTACTCAAACTTGCACAGTCGCAAAAATTCAGTGAGAAGTAGAAACAGCGTTCATCGGAGAAATCTAACAAACTTATATTACTAAATCAATTCATCGATAATTCAGGTCTGAATAACTCGAATCTAAACAAAAATCATAAACATCCAATCATCCACTTACTCAGCTAATCATTCGTCATGAGCATCATGAGATAGAGTAGTATGGCCGGTGCGAGCAGTCACGTTAGCAGTGCGGTCTGCAGTAAATGTAATAGAAATGCAGTAAACTACTTGAAATGTGCAAGATGTTCTAATATATATCGTTTGAGATGTGCCAAGTCGGCGGAGAATGTGATTGTGCAAAATGACAATGTTATAATACGCTGTGATTCTGAGTTCAATGCAGAGGAAACCAGTGATGGTTTTTTCGAAGCATTGGAAGGACTCTCGGATGATAAAAAGGTGGATATTGAAGTATTCCGTTATACAATCAAACAGAAGGATACGATAATCTGCGAGCTACGTGGGAAAATTAAAATCCTTCAAGATCATATTGAACTGTTGAATAAATTCCATAACGCTGAAGCCAGTCTAAAGCAAATTGAAAAAAAAAACGATATCTCCGGGCTCGAAACAAAAAGGGGAGAAACAAAAAAGGCGATAAAAATCTCCAACAATATGGGTCAGACTGAGATCTCGGTGACTGAAGTCAATGACCCCGCAAATGAGCAGGTAAACAAAAGTACACAATTATTGGCTAAGACTGTTTCGGCGGAAATTCTGAAAGCCGATTCAGAAATCAAAATGAAAGACATGATTAACCTAGCGAAAGATACCAACGCAGATACCAACGTCGAACGAACAAAAAAACATGATGAATGGAAACCAGTGCAATACCGTAATAATCATCGCAAAAAACAACTAATAATTGGACAAAACTCCAACTTGTCCATCAAAGGAGTTCCTAAACTGGCAACCTTACACTTATGCAGAGTCAACAAAGAGACGACAGCAGAAGACTTGACGCAGATGCTTGAGAACCATTTTCACGAGGTATCGTGTCAATCGATTGTGGCTAAATTTTCGGAAAAATATGCGTCCTTCAAGGTGACGATCAATGAAATGAACTTCAACGCAGCCATGAACCCAATCATCTGGCCGGAGGGGGCATGCATCAGCAGTTTTTTCATTGGAAGCCAAGACAGAGGACGGAAGTCTGACCATTTTAAATAATAATAAAGGCAATTCTTACAGTAAGGTAGGTGTTTTACATTTAAATATCGGGTGTTTGTCCAACAAGATAAATGCTCTTGAACATTTCTTATTTGACCAAAATTTGTCTGTGTTATGTCTCAGTGAACACTGGCTATCTAACGACAATCTAAATAATCTTAAGATCAAGAATTTTACCCTGGCTGCTTCTTTTTGCAGGGGAGTTAAAAAACAGGGTGGAGTGGCAATATTTCGTAAAACTCATCTTACATCCAAACCTATTGATTTGAACACTTATTGCATTGAATCACATGCCGAATTCTGTGGAACTGAAATCCCAATAATGAAGTGCGCCATTGTAACAATTATTAGATCTCCAGTCGATGGTGATATAAACATATTCCTGAATAAATTTGAAGAAGTATTACTCCTTCTCTCATCTAAATATCCACACATAATTGTCGTTGGTGATTTTAACGTCAATTTCAAAATCAATAGTACAGTACTGACTGAACTAATATGTTTAATCAGGTCTTTTGGTCTGGAAGTTGTCATTGACGAGTTCACAAAAATCAACATAAAAACAGGTACAGGGACCTGCATTGACAACATCATTACTAACTACAACCATGACAACTATGAATCGGGATGTCTATCTGACCATCGAGCACAATATATTCTGATCAATGAACCACTTTGTCAAAAACCCAAGGTAATCATGAGGAGGAAGTTGACTCCCCACAAAATTGAGTCATTCATAAAAGACATTTCTTCCCATAATTGGGATATCTTCAAACAATCTAATGACGTAGAGCTGTTATCAGAAACACTGATGGCTACTCTGAACTTTTAAGTTGATAAACATTTTCCCTTGAAAGCCCAACCGGGAGACCACTCTCCACAACCCGTTAACTTTTTTAACCACCTGAGACGGTGTGACCCCGGGTCTTGTTAGATTATATAAATTCCTAGATCTTGGGTGGTAGGGGAAGTGTTCTTTTCATAAACAAAAAAAAAACTAGCATTATGAAGTCAACTATGGAAAACATCAGAGCAACGTCTGAGGATAGAATATCATTCAGAAGGAACACATCCCAAGCAGGTAGTTAAAAATCATCAACTGTACTTCCAAGAAAAGGTTTCAAGCGAGTAAGTAAAATTCCTTCGAGGATTTCTTTCCCTCTCCGCCACTGAGGTTATGGAATTGTTGGACAACTGATAACAAGTCTAATACTGTATGTGGAGAACAAGGTGAGTATGAATCACTATATAGGTATGAGGTCTATATGCTTCATAGGTAACGTTGTATGTACTTCCTACGATGCAACTTCAGCACTACGCTGCCATCTCCCAATCACATTTTCCTAACAATTTGTCATCTAGAATTGAAATACACACTTCATTGATGAATCTGAGCTACAAATATCAATCTTAGGAACAGAAAGGACAAATCTGGGAACATTATAGATATGAGGATACTCAACTCAACTTCTACGATACCCTGCAAATTTTCTATAATGTCTATCTACTTATTTCACACCTCAAATAAAAGAATATACTTTCTTGATAAAGCTGATAGAAGGAATAGTAACTTTAGAGTAAGGAAAACTAAATCTAGGAAATATTAAAAACCAATCTAGGAAATATTATGACCATATAGGGATGACACTTCAACTTTCACGCTACCCTGACATCTTCCTATAATATTTCTCTACTAATCCAATATATCAAATGAAAGAATACACTTTTCTTATCAAGCTGATATGCTTTTTACCCACCTTACCGAGCTTGAGAGTTGAATATAGAGTTTTAAAGTAAAAGTTGTCCTGTAGCGTGGGATGTCAACAAGACGTCAAAGACCAAAGTTTATGGCTGAAATTTGGTATATGCCGTATTTATTCAGACGGGAAATCTGGTTCTAACTGTACAACAAATATCTTAGATCACTTTTATGCAAGTTTCAGATTGCAAATCCATTCGGTAAATTCGAATATTGGCAAATTCCAGTCGGAAAATTGGGAATTCTTAGAAACAAAATACGTCTCCCTGGTTACGATCCTTTTCCTATAAAAGCGAGCACCAAATCGATCAGAAATCACTTCCACTTGGGTCCTGGTCCTGACAACATCTCCTGCTATGGAATTACATTCAGGTAAGGTGACTTGAATCATTTTTAATCAATTTTTATTGAAACTGAAATTGTAGCTATGAATTGAACTTTTATTATGAATTATGACAGTTGACATGATGAAGTAGTTCAAACTGAAGCGGTCGACTGTAAGTTGTATTTTCACGGCGAGTTTTCTGATAGGGGTGTTTTAATGAGTTTCTTTATCGTTTATCTCGATAAATTGATGAGATTGGTATAATCAGATTATTTTACAGGTGATGGTTTGCACATATGTGCATGCGTATTATTTTACTAATATTTTATGGTTATTTCTTCCTTTAGGTAAACATAATGGTTTGATATGTTGAATAAATTTCACAGGTTATGACTTATGCCTATGATACATATATATTGCTTTACTAATTACTCATTATATTGGTATATTTAATTTATATAATAGGTAGATATATCGTTCTTCATTAACACTTATTTGCAATCATTCATTTCAGGACTATAGGTATATATTTTAATGATGTTTTATTTTATTACCGGTTATTATTTCCCATATTATATTAATCCTCTATTCATATGACAATATGATATTGGTATATTTTATTACATTTTCCCTGGTTATTGTTTTACCTACAACCTATACATTTGGGTTTTACATATCACTCATTATGTTATTGTTTATACATACGATCTATATATTGGTTTCTACATATTACTCATTATTCACCACATTCATTTTACACTTCACTCGTCTGCTCCGGAATAAACCCCGTTGAGCCAGACTTCATTATACACTTCACTCGTCTGCTCCGGAATAAACCCGTTGAGCCAGACTTCATTATACACTTCACTCGTCTGCTCCGGAAGCAACCCCGTTGAGCCAGACTTCATTATACACTTCACTCGTCTGCTCCGGAAGCAACCCCGTTGAGCCAGACTTCATTATACACTTCACTCGTCTGCTCCGGAATAAACCCCGTTGAGCCAGACTTCATTATACACTTCACTCGTCTGCTCCGGAATAAACCCCGTTGAGCCAGACTTCATTATACACTTCACTCGTCTGCTCCGGAAGCAACCCCGTTGAGCCAGACTTCATTATACACTTCACTCGTCTGCTCCGGAATAAACCCCGTTGAGCCAGACTTCATTATACACTTCACTCGTCTGCTCCGGAATAAACCCCGTTGAGCCAGACTTCATTATACACTTCACTCGTCTGCTCCGGAATAAACCCCGTTGAGCCAGACTTCATTATACACTTCACTCGTCTGCTCCGGAAGCAACCCCGTTGAGCCAGACTTCATTATACACTTCACTCGTCTGCTCCGGGAATAAACCCGCTTGAGCCAGACTTCATTATACAATTCACTCGTCTGCTCCGGAAGCAACCCGTTGAGCCAGACTTCATTATAAATTCACTCGTCTGCTCCGGAAGCAACCCCGTTGAGCCAGGACTTCATTATATACACTTCACTCGTCTGCTCCGGAATAAACCCTGTTGAGCCAGACTTCATTATACACTTCACTCGTCTGCTCCGGAAGCAACCCCGCTTTAGCCAGACTTCATTATACACTTCACTCGTCTGCTCCGGAAGCAACCCCGTTGAGCCGACTTCATTATACACTTCACTGTCTGCTCCGGAATAAACCCCGTTGAGCCAGACTTCATATACACTTCACTCGTCTGCTCCGGAATAAACCCCTGTTGAGCCAGACTTCATTATACACTTCACTCGTCTGCTCCGGAATAAACCCCGTTGAGCCAGACTTCATTATACACTTCACTCGTCTGCTCGGAAGCAACCCGTTGAGCCAGACTTCATTTTACACTTCACTCGTCTGCTCCGGAAGCAACCCCGTTGAGCCAGACTTCATTATATACTTCACTCGTCTGCTCCGGAAGCAACCCCGTTGAGCCAGACCTCATTATACACTTCACTCGTCTGCTCCGGAATAAACCCCGTTGAGCCAGACTTCATTATACACTTTATTCGTCTGCTCTGAAATAAATCTAATACAGACCGATTTACAATAAAGATTATATCTCAACTGAAAGGCAAGAACCGGAAAGAAAAGGGCATATAAATAGAATTTGCGTGTGATTTTGAAAGAAGTTATGGATGAAATCCATATTTACCTGAATAATCTACTAACGACTGTTTCTTTCAGCTATTTGATGTTTTAATCAGAAATAAATCCTGAACACCTAGTTTGACGTAAGACTAATATATTTCTCTTCCTAGGTACTGGCTACACAATAAGGGAGCCCTCTTTCAAGATGGAATCAACGACACCAATCCACTTACCTCTCGAGAGTCCGGGTCCGTAACTATTTAAATCAAATATGCCTTGAGTTTTAAGTATGCGTTCTGTTGTTCATATCAGTTAGATGAAAGTTCTAAGAACAAATACATAATTATTCGTTTTATATCCCTCTCAAATCAGTACAATTAGAATTGATGGAGTCAGCTTTCTTTAGTTGAATTGGTCTGGATCTAACCGTAACTTCGAGTAAAGTCGTGGTTTTGTAAACCTTTTAAACACAACGGTGAAATAGTGGAACTGAGTATGTTTATCTGGTCCCAATGTTACTTCTTGCCATAAATAAATTATCCCGGTTTTACCACTTGCCAAAACCCTTAAGCTGAAAAAGTGATCGGGAAAGTAACGGTTTGTTTTATGGGTGCATCCAAAACGATTCCAAGCTGGTCACTAGGCTTATGTCAGAACAAACCCATGGTTGTGGCAATTTAAACATACTAGAGGATTATTCTCACACGTTGTCGGGAGGAAATTCTATAGGAATTTGGTTAAGGTCCAAGACTAATTAAGTAGTACACAGTCTCTCTCATTTAATGTTGGAAATTCAAGAAAAAAAACCCTCTTATCAGGGAGTTTAAAGATTAAAGTAAGTTAGGAAGAAATTAGATATTGAAATCGTCTCTTAATGAACAGAAATTGGATGATAGACTTGAGGAACGTATCTCTTAGCCAGTAAATGGAATCACGTCATTATAAACTAGAAATCACCAAGATATAGTTGTCCGGAGTTGCTAAAGCAATCGATCGATCACGATTCTATCCATAGCTAAATTGAGAAATGTTCGAAATGAGTAGGTTTGTAGTGCTACAATGTTACTCTCTGCAAAGTCATGGATCCCGGCTCTACGCATATATAAGAACTCTATATAAATAGAACGTGCTGTAAAGAGTGGCCGAGGATGGTAACGGGTTGTCTAGTATGTATGCACACAAAACAATCTCCGACCGGTCACTAGGTCCATTTGAGTCTAGCAACTCCTTGGTTGGGTACTGGAAATGTACTATAGTCTTCATTCTCTCAATTGACGATGACAGATCTATGAATATACCCGCGTAATATACCGGCAATATATTTTGGGGATCAAACAATTTTAGAAAGACAGATATTCCTGTCCCTCGTCCATCTAGTCCAAATTTCATCACTTAAGAAACACTTTACATTATTGTATCAAATTAGATTCGAAATCAGAGATGATTTTCTAATAAGCTGAACTCTTATAACTGTCGATATTGTCTTGTGAAACATGTAAAGTCTTCAATCGTTGAATTGTTTTCATACAAGTTGAGCTTGTAACTCTTGGCTTCAATATATGTATTTATGTACCTTTTGTCTTTTATTTCTCTTCAGCTGAACAGAACTTTGTATCCTAAAGAACAAAAGAAAGATATATATACACAACGTGGGAAAATTGGTGGGTCTCTCCTTTCAAGAGGCTCTCTATATAAGGCTGTGTGCCGACAAAAAAAAAATGCTTTACTAGGCTATCTTCTCAGAGTAGATGGATTGCAGATCCTGCTACCTGAGAAGTGGCGCTGACTGTCTAGACGATCACAACAAAAAAAAAGAAGGTAAAAAAAAAGAAGGTTGAAAAAAAATAAAAGTCGACCAGAAAATTTACCAATCAGATATGACCGGGGTGGGTTCGGTTACACACCGATCAAAAGAAATGAGAAATACCCTAACATCATTAAAAATTATCAGTGACGCCTCTAATAGTGACATGAACAAAAACATATACAAAATGTACAAACTTGAATATATCACTGCTCTAAATGAGTACAAAAAAATAGCGTACACTAACTACATTGAAAACTCTGAGAACAGATGCAGAGATGCATGGAAACTGATAAATTTTGAACGGAACAAAGACTCAAAATCAAATTTTTCCGAATGTGAATTAACAGCGGACCAATTTATCAATTATTTCCCATCTGCAGCCGATTTGATAACCGAACGCCTGACGGCTACTGATGAAGAAGCAAATTCTTTCCTAAAAACACTACCAAGCAATGAAAATTCATTTTTCTTTTTTCCCGTCTGCAAAGACGAGGTAATTGACTCCATAAACTCCCTAAAAAACACCAACTGCTATGACTTTCATAATATGAACAGTTCAATTATCAAGAACATAAAAGATATACTTGCTGACCCACTCAATTTAGTTATTCAATTTATGCTTTTGTGAGGGGGTTTTTCCAGATGTTTTTAAAAAAAGCAAATTAATACCGATCTTTAAAAAAGGTAATATTGACCTACCAGAAAATCACCGTTCGATCTCGATTATCCCAATTATTGGTAAGATTTTTGAAGTCGTCATTAAAACGAGGTTGTCATCGTACTTTGAATATAATAATTTTATAAACGACCAACAATTTGGATTCAGGAAAAACCGCTCCACAATTCAAGCAGTTCGTAAACTGGTGACGGACATAGTCGAGGGCTTTGAAAATGGACAACCTACTGCAGTAACCCTATGTGACCTCAGCAAGGCCTTCGACTGCGTCCCACATCGAGGCTAACTTGACATGGCATAAGAGGGAAAGCTTACTCTTTTTTCGAGTCTTATATATGTGGGAGAACTCAATACGTTACATACAACAACAAGACGTCAGAGTGTAGACCGATATCATCAGGAGTGCCCCAAGGATCAGTCCTTGGGCCACTCCTGTTCATAATATTTATAAATAACATATTCTACCACATCAAACCAGCAGAGTGTATCTTGTTCGCGGATGACATTACTTTCTACAATTCCGCCTTGAACCCGACAGAACTTCACCAGAAGGACGTCGAAGCATCTAACAAAATCAGTGAGTGGCTCACCCCTAACAACCTGATTCAAAACGACACAAAAACTCAATCAATCACATTTTCTTCCAACACCCACTTTGCCTCAGACGTACCAGTTAAACTGCATCACCCTAGACAGCAAACTAAAATGGGATGAACACATTGGTTTACTATGCAAAAAGTTGGCAAGTCAAACCTTCGTCCTTAGACGGCTGCGAAACACTGTGGACGAAGAAGTCCTGAGAATGTCATACTTTTCTCTATTCCACTCTCACTTAAGTTTAAGGCGTGATTTTATGGGGTAACTCTATCCATGCAAATCGTGCCTTCATTCAGCAAAAGAAAGCAGTCCGGGTTATTGCCAAAGCAGATTACAGAGACTCGTGCAAACCCTTATTCAGGATATTAGAAATTCTAACACTTCCTGCACTTTATGTATATTTCTGTTTGATTGAAATACACAAACATATTCATTGCCATACCAAACACAAAGATCTGCATAAATATCCCACCAGAACTAGCTCTCAGCTCATCAATCCCAGACTTCGTCTCACTACATCATTAAAAAATTCAATCAATTTAAATATATACAATAAAGTGCCTGAATCGTTCAAAAAACTCAGCTACCATGAATTCGAACGAGCCATCAAACACCTCCTATTGGAACATAGCTTTTACTCGGTAGATGAATTTTTGTCAAGTGATCTAACAGAATATAATATTCCGTAAACACCACGATAAATGAAAACACCCATCTTTCTACCTCAAACTCATTTCAAACATAATTTGTTATGTGTGCATACATGTTGCTTTTTAACCGACGAAACCAAAAAGGAGGAGGTTCTCTATTCGACCCGTATTTTTTTTTTCCATCATATTTTTTTATGTACGATCACGCATAACTTTTTACTGAGGCGTCCGATTCCGATGATTCTTTCTTCAGTGGATAGGGTGTACTTCAAATTTGGTCCCATTCGAATTTAAAAGATGAAATCCACCCCTAAGGGTAGCGAAATGAAGGATATTGATCACTCACCCTCTGAATTCTGGTCCGTTAACCGATTCTATCAGGCATAACTTTGTACTGGGTTCTTCGATTTGGATGATTCTTTTTTTAATAGATAGGGTATACCTTATATTCGGATTTCGGAAGAAATTAGCCACCCTTACGGGTAGAAAAATGGGGATAATTGATTTTTCACTAGTGAACATTGGCACAACATACGTAGTTGACAAAAGACAGATCGCTACTGACATTATTCTTGTTCCACATCCGTCAAAATAGGTATATTTTATGAGAGGATGGAATGATATACAAAGTAATGGAATAAACTTACCAGAACAACGAAAATAATTTATATTACAACAAATAGTAAAAGTAGATAATCATATTATTTAACTGGTAATAGTTGAAGTAAGGTGGGTAAGTAAGTATTTTGGAAGTAATAAAAAAACAAGTAGGTAGTAATTGGTAGATTTTAGCCACAAAAAATTGAAAAACAAAAACTTTTTAACAAAAAATTAAACCGACGAAATACGGAACTGAAAAGTAAAATAAAACTTTTAACAAAAGTTAAACCGACGAAAATCAACGGAAAAGCAAAAATAAAAAAAAACCTTTTTTAGTCTAAATGATAATTGAGCTCCTAAACTAATGTAAGTAACTGATTTTGAGTCGGCGCCAAACAAACTAGCAATTGAATTAGGTGAAGCGTAAAATTATGGCAGCGAGATGGACGGCTGCGTTTTGATGACTTCTTTCATAGATAATGATCTTCGATAATTGTTTGTTTGGCGCCGACTCAAAATCAGTTACTCACATTAGTTTAGGAGCTCAATTATCATTTAGACTAAGAAGGTTTATTTTATTTCTTGCTTTTCAGTTGATTTTTTCGTCGGTTTAATTTTTTGTTAGAAAGTTTTTATAATTGTTATGTTCACAATATTACCATTAGAAGATATTTTACACCTTACTCAAACATATGTTGAACGATAATCTGTTGTGTAAACCATAATTTGCTGTGTATGTATAAATGTTTTATTTTTTATTTGTTATGTTCACAATAATCCTATATGTTATTTTAACTACGGACATGTTCCACACTTCTTGACGTGTGTAATGAAAGAAATATTCAAAAACACCAATAAATTCTATTCTATTCTATTCTTCTATTCTATTCTATCACAAGCATTTTCACGCTGGTCCACAGGCACTCCCACTGTCGGAATTCCGAGATACAAGTCCGACATAGAGGTCATAACAATGAAAAAACATTGAAAAAAATAGATTATTATAACATATATATATATATATATATTATTTATATTATATATATATTATTTATATTATATATATATTATTTATATTATATATATTATTTATATTATATATATATATATATATATACAGGATGTATCAACGTGGGTGGACTATAGCTGCTTCCCTATTTGAGATAAGGAAAAATAACTCAAATAAAAGTTGTAGAAAGCACTGAAGCTATGTTTCAAAAATAACTTCCAACATACAGGGTGTTCGATAAATGTGTGACTCATCAAAGTTATGTTTTTTTTGTATGAAATATCCTATACATTTTCACTCGATTGAATTCCTTTGGAAGAGTGTTTCTCAAAAAGGGTGGTATGGATTTATACCAGGTGGTTCGCGAGTTATGTTGCAATTTCTGTTACAAAATGGATTCATTCGACACCAAATATATAAAAATCAATAATTTGCAATTAGAGAATTTTTCCACATAATATTCTTGAAAATAGTGTATTTTCATTTCATATATATATATATATTGTTATGTTATGTTATGCCAGTTGTAAATTTTAAAAGACTAAAAACCCACAAAAAGAATAATTACTAGATGGTTAATGGTTTCAAGAGTTTGTTTGTGAATAACTTTTGAAATTCTATGTATATTGTGAGCCTAGGTAGAATATGGATAGATAAAAATGTCAAAATACTATAAAACAATCAATTTCATACACTGTCAAAATTATTATAACCCATAATTGCTCAAAAGACAACAAAAGTCTAAATTTACAAAATTTTCAGGAATAAACAGTAATCAAATACACTTTATAAATTTGAAACATACAGTATATGAAATTGAGCAACTAAAGGTAACCAATGATAGAACAGCAAATGTCTTTATAAAAATAGCCAATCAGGGAATAGATGGTTAGGTGTAAAATTGGAAATTGTGGGAGAGTAGCAATGAGATGGTATCAGAAGCAATTATTTTTGAAATTTGTAAATAATGATAAGAGTGGAAAAATAATTGTATATATAAATTATGCAATATAAATATAAACAGTGAAAAGTGACAATTTAGTGCACCAATTCAAAAATTCAAATGAAAAACAAGGAGAAAAAAAGATGTATCTAGGCGATAGAAAACAAAGCTCAAGGGAGATCGAAAATAAATTTCCAAGCGGATCACGCAAAAATTTTACTAAAAGAAATTGAATAATCCCATCATTTGGTAAACAAAACCAATATTACCTTAATGATAACATATCCACGGATCCAAATGCTGATTTCCATCTATATAGTTCCTGATTCATGGTATTGCGGTCCTGACAGCGATTGGAGAGAGGAGACATCCTGATTCATGGTATAATTAGAACACCAACAGTTCCAACCAGGTATAAAACTTTAATAGTGCTCTTCCGGTCCTGAACTATTTCACAAATAACATATTTCACATTCGAAGAACTTTATGTCACCCTATTTTGAACAATAACAGAAAACGTCACTCTCACGGAAAAATTGAGGTTCTGTTTATCTATCCATGATCCGATTTATTATTATTATCCGTGAATATTTGTTTGATTCACCCTAGTATAAGTTATTTCTCGTAGGCCAGGTATTATTAAGTCTTCCTGAATAAAGGAGATAATTGCTTTTTGATATTTTGTTGTTTTGTTTTCTCACAATGATCAATAACATACCGAAGACCATTCAATAAACTGAAGTTAGCCAGCAGTGGCAGTGTCTCTATTGCCTTGAACCGGCCACCTTGAGATAAGGGCGTACCAACTGTTGCTTAGCCGTGGTGAGGAAAATAATAATTGTTGGTAGCGTGACGAGAGAACAGTGACGTTGCTGGCAATTATTATTACAGCATACAATACAGGGCAGAAATATCTATTTATATCATATCAATTTGGCTCACAAAGAATACCAAAAATAATTAGCAATTTCAATATACAAAAACAATATATATATATATATATATATATATAATATTTCCAATTCATCAAAACATAACAAATGGCACCCAAAACGTGGGGCAAAAATATTACAATATTATATTTTAAAAAATTCATCATTATATAATAATATATATATATATATATATATATATATATATATATATATATATATATATATATATATATATATGAATATATGAATATTGAAAGTTCGGGTTGAACCGCGTTTAGAATTTTTTAATATCAAAATTGACAGAATCTTAGGGAAACGCGACATTAAAACAATTTTCACAGCAATTAATAGAATCTCTGATTTTCTCAGGTCTCCTGAAGATAACATAGCTAATGAGTCTCAAGGAATATATGAAATACTATACGCCGAATGCCCTAGGACATGTATAGGACAAACTAACAGGCGAGTCACCAGTCGAGTTAACGAACATGAACTTGCTGTCCGATACTACTTCTTCGGCAATCTCCAAGCACTATGAAGAGACAGGCCACAGAATGGATGTCGACCACACCAGGACCATTGCCACTGAGAGAACACTGCAACAGAGGGTCATTCGTGAAGCCCTTGAGATCGAGAACTGCCCGAACTGCCTCAACAAACGCGATGATGGACGCAGAATACCCAATACTTGGAAACATCTACTTTCCCGGCTTACTGCCAAACCAAGCCGTGCCCAAAGTTCCGCTCCACTGAATACTCCACATCCACCCTCTGATCCTCAGTTTCCTCGAAGGAATAGACAGAGGAAGCTAGTGGCCAAACCTGGGGAGTAGGCAGATTGGGACCCCAGTGTCGAATTACAAAATCCTGAACCCCACCTAAGTGACTACAACCTAGGAGTAGGCAGATTGAGACCTCGGTTGGAAATCATTTCATTTCCTAAGTGACAATACCTGAGGAGTAGGCAGATTGAGACCTCAGGGGAAATCACATTCCTACCTCAGTGACTATAGCCTAGGAGTAGGCAGATTGAGACCTTTGTTGGAAATCACTTCCCTCTTTTGCTCTTATCAATAACTTATATTAAAATATTTTTTCTTTTTTCTTGAAAATGGCTCCAAAATGGGAGCCGAAATTACCAAATTTCTAGATGCGTTTCAACCGACTCACAAGTCGGAATTCCGAGATAGAAGTCGGAATTCCGAGATACAAGTCAGAATTCCGACTTGTAAGTCTACTCGTTTTTAAATTTCATAGGAGTCGTTCATCATCCAATACAACTATGAAACGGAAATATTCTTCTATGTAGTGCGAATGTATGCAAAAAACGAGCGGCTAAATCAAAGTGCGGCAAAACAGATAACGATAAAACGATAGAGGGAAAATAATTGTTTTTGGGGACTGTGCTCTTAGTAGAAGGCATCTCAGTGGTAAGACGTGAGCGTTGAGCGGTAAGAATCAAAAACAAAGGAGTGAGTAGAAAATAGTTGCTTTTTTGTCGGAAGTCGGAAACAGCACATAAATGAAAAATGATTATATTCCACTTGTTTTTGAAAGAAAGGGTCATTTATCATTTCACATTTGTTCTTCAATCAGTGAGTATTAAGGTTTAAGGTTCAGTATATAGTTATAGATCTTTTTTCATTTGAAATAGAAATAGTG